>JAVTVY010053445.1:0-26965 GCA_036873755.1 Hanleya hanleyi
AGTTAACGAAAAATAATGATGACAAGATTTCACTGGCAAATTCAAGATGGCCGCCTTGTGGCCATATTGGATTTTTCAATTAGACGACAAATTGTATCTTGCACAACTAGACCACAAGGGGAACCTCTGTACCAAATTTGAGAAAGATCCATGCAGTACTTCCTGAGAAATCGAGATAACAATGTTTCATCTCGAAATCCAAGATGGCCGCCTGGTGGCCATCTTGGATTTCTGAATCAAGACCACAAAAGTATCTTGCACAACTAGACACTAAGGGGAACCTGTGTATCAAATTTGAGAAAGATCCATGCAGTACTTCCTCATAAATCACGATAACAAAGTTTCATATGGAAATCAAGATGGCCGCCTGGTGGCCATATTGGATGTTCGAATCAGAGCAGAAAAGGTATCTTGCACAACTAGACCCCAAGGGGAACCTGTGTACCAAATTTGAGGAAGATCCACAAAGTAGTTCCTGAGAAATTGCAATAACAATGTTTCATGGGAAAATCCAAGATGGCCGCCTGGTGGCCATATTGGATTTGTGAATCAGACCACAACAGGTATCTTGCACAACTAGACCCCAAGGGGAACCTGTGTACCACATTTGAGAAAGATCTATGCAGCAGTTCCTGAGAAATCGCGATAACAATGTTTCAATGGCAAATTCAAGATGGCGGCCATATTTAAAATCGTATCGACACGGCATGAACAAATTCTGGTGTACTCATTGGGGGGAACATGCATGCCAAGTTTCAGCTTAATCGGCCAAGCGGTTTCAGAGAAGAAGATGTTTACGCACAACGGACGACGCACGACGCACGACGGACGACGCACGATGGATGACGGACGACGGACAGTCAGGCCATGACATAAGCCCATCGGGCCTTCGGCCCAGATGAGCTAAAAAGCGGTAGCCCGTGGTGGGCCTGAAACGAAAAGTAGCTGTCACCTATTCATACAGGAATACTGGCTTGTATGGAGTGGCTTGTCTGTTGTGAACGGTGTGTTGATGAAGGGACACAACGTTGTCATTCTATTCAACGTTGTCATTCCAAAAAGTCTTCGCGGCAACATGAGGGACATCTCTGCATTGAGAAATGCAGGAAACAAGCGCGTGAAGTCCTGTATTGATCCGGATACACCAGGACATTGCAAATCTGGTGTCTAGTTATGAAACATGTCAGAAGTTCTAGAACCAGCAGCAACCAGAACCGTTGATGTCACATCCGGTTACAGAGCGCCCATACCAAAAAGCTGGTATTGATCTGTTCGAGTACAAAGGCAAAAACTGATCATGACTGATTACTACTCGACGTATCCAGAACTGTGCCCCTTACAAACCACTACAATCTCTGCAGTGATCAAGTGAAAGAAAGCAACGCTTGCGCGTCACGGGGTTCCCGAGAAAGTGTTCGGTGATAACGGTCCACAACTGTGTAGTGCTGAAATGATACAGTTTGCAATGGACTGGGGCTTCAAGCTGACAACATTCAGTCCCCAATTATTTCCAAGTGGAATGGGCTTGAGTATCCCACTGGGCACACCAGTTCTCGTCAGATCACTGAAGGTCAGCAACGTTGAGTCCGGTCAATACTTCGATGGGTGAACGCGTGCTGTACTGGGTGGGCTGATCAGTGTCCAGGATAATAGGAACTGTGGGCACTCTCGTGTCCTGGCACATATGTAGGCACCGTCGTGATATGACTGAAAGACAGTTGAAAACGACGTTAAATCCTACTTACTCACTCACTCCTTGCTGGGCATCCACCCTCTTCCCGAGTGTGGTTTGCACATATTGCTCGCTCCTGATTAAATCTATTTTACGGCACATCCATCTTTGACTTTGTGGTCAGCACTATCATAGGAACAAACATTACAATGACTAAAGGGGATCGAAATCCCCAAGGATATTTTAATATAGAGTACCAATGAAAGTACCCTCAACGGCAGATTGTTTTCCTCTGTATTGTTACGTACATTGCAGATTAACGAGTCGGATAATGGGGGGAAGGCATGCATCTGAGAGAGTGAGAGCAGACAACAGTGTCACACCTACATGTATATAAACAAATAAATATTGACACCTGTCATAAATCTGGCAGATGTAGTTGACTATCGCTAAAGGAATTTAAACAGTCGAGGAGGATTCTGCTTCCTTTTAAGGGGCCTCTGGTTTAGGATGTTACTTTGGAAAGAAACGTTTCAAAATTAACGTCTCACTGCAAGCTGAAATTGTACATACATATATCATACCGGTATTGGAAAATGCTTACGAAGACCACTTAAATATATGAAAAACGTATGCTAAATGGTCATTTACCATAACTGAGTAGCCTCCGCAATCATTTCCTTCTACAGCAAATGTATGGTAGATAAAACTGTTTGTGTAGTGCTTGGAGCAGCATTATAGAGACCATTTTATGCATATTTGAATTAGAAGATGTTCTATCTTTGATAGGCATTTAGAAGTCGGCGTATATATCACGGATAACAACTTCTTTATTGCTGTGGAGCTGATGTTTCGTTAGAGATACTTCCAACTTTTTGAATGCTAAATGAGTCTGTTAAAATGATGTTCAACAACATGTGTAAAGTCTGTCAAACTTTGGTATATAAGATCTCAGATTTGCCAAAAATATCTTCAGAAAATCCAGTTTATCAACAAATTATTCGTCATGAACTCTGGACACATTGGTCATGCATAATTTATATTTATATGATCAATAGTTTTTTACAAAACTATAGAAATCATGGAAATTAAACTTAAAAAATGGTGATTGTAAGAGCACGCATTTTACTGTAAAACATTTGGATGTATTGTTGTCAAAAGTAAATTGTGTACCAAAAATTTACAAAATTCACAAATGATTTAAACATTTTGTTTTGAATCTCACCAGCTGTGCATCAAAGAGTCTACATGATATGTGTGTCAAGTTTCAGTTCGCAGTGATTGTTTAATTTTAAGCTACCGATATTTAAACTTTTCTGAGGCGGACAACAAGCACATACTGCTCTAGAGGTTTTACCAATTTATAAGATATGAGGAAAACTCGAACCGTTTTCTCTAGACTAAAGATGAAGTAAGCCGTAAATGATATGCGGTTGGTGTTAAGCGGAGAAACTTATACATATGAACGCTAACGTCGTTGAAATAAGGAGGCAATCCATATATGCCATATGATACCGGTTTATAATATGCACTTAACGCCGACATAACATCTGTTGCTGAGTACATATGATCAATAAGTAAGTTGAAGAGAGGAGTTTGACTCTCTATGCTATCACCCCAATGTGTGCATACATCATGTTTTCTTGTTCCTATAGTCGTCGATCGTCTGACCTCACGGATATTGAAATATGTATTTAAACGATACATAATCAAATCAGCAGGAATTTAATAATACTGGTATGTGAAAACTAAATAGACGAACATCTAATCTCTATCCCCTCCTGCGCACTATTTTAAAATCTTGCGCACTATTGTGAAATAGTAAAGCATATATCGTCGTCTGAATTTTCCAGTCGACAACTTCCACTTTATACGCGCCATGTTCAATTGCGTTTACGGCCTAGCACACATATACCGTGACGTCACCAACATGGCGCGAAGAGAGTTGAAGTTTTCGACTGGAAAATTCAGACGGCGATATATGCGTCACTATTTCACAATAGTGCGCAAGATTTTAAAATAGTGCGCAGGAGGGGATAGAGATTAGATGTACGGCAGTTTCAGAGGTGGGTGATTCGTAATAAAATTATCTAAAACCGTCGCTGGAGGTGACTGGGGCCGACCTATAGCCCTCATACTCGTGAGGGCTATATATTATTTAGCTATCTGATATGGTGGAAAGTAATCCTTTTTTTGACGCCACTGAAACATAGTTGTCAGTAGCCCAGTACTGGCTGTAGTCTCGAATGGCTGTGTAATCGACTACAGCCAAGGGTACTCCTATACACAATACATCCCATGTTTTGAACTTCGCATGACATTGTCCACATTCTGAACTGCACACGAAATAAAACGGCAGCGAATAGTAATAAACTATACCTCATTTTCCTCTACATTGGTCCTTCTCGCCGCCTGCCAACTCTCCACACTTAATAATTCCTCGTTCTTGAGATATCATCTTTTAACCCTATCTGGCCTGGGCTTTTTGGGACCTGTCCAGGCCTGGGGGGGGGGGGCCGAAATGGCTCCCCCTAATTATTTTTCTTATCCCTTGAGCTAGGGGGCTGAAACTTACCACACTATAATACCCTTGGGTCAAGCTCTACCAGAAAATGTAAAAAAATCCAAGATGGCCGCTTTGATGACGTCACAGTGACGTCATTTTTAAAAACGGCATTTTTGGGTCGATTTTTCGGTCGGATTTTCCGAATTTTTTATTTAAGCAATTTCTCTGCAAAAACTGCATGATAAATTAGTAAATATTAAATGTCATGTGAAATAAAATAGTTTTTACCCACTTTTCATCGCGGAAAGGCAGAAATTTTGAAGAAATACGACAAAAACATCACTTTTCTGGTACCCCACGTGGCCGCCATGTTGAATTTAGCCATGATCCTCTGCTCGGAGAGGTATGCAAATGGGTTCAAAATGACCCCAATATGATAAAGTATAAAGTCCCGTAGTTTCAGCACTCCATTTTTCGTCGTTCCGGGGATAGCGCAGAAAGTTTGGTAGCCCCCCCAGGCCAGATAGGGTTAATCACGCCTTCACGGAGTTATCTGACATATTTTGAATATCAGCATAACAAAGATAGCGATGCGCGCATGCGTTGGACTGCCATCGAACTCGCCCGAAAAATCACGCACGCGCCCCACGGCTTGTGTTCAATCTCCGCAAAGTCCGTGCAAAGGCAATTTCATGACTGACGATTGAATGGCCGTCAGCCGTTATCCAAATCCCCGTGAATCTTGAACAATTGATGATAACTTAAGGATGAGGGAATACCGAGAGTTCTAACTTGGAGGGAATTGACAAAAGACTACAAGGAGAATACCGAGGTACATTTTATTATCACCAGCTACTGTGTTCTTGTCTGTGCAGTCGTTAAATCTCTCGGAAGTCAAAACTTCGTGGTATGAAATGTAAAGGGGAGTAACTACAGCCGTGTGGGAAGAACAGCCACGCCCACCTACACGACAAAGGTTCTACCATTCTCAAAGAGAGCCGTGTCTACCCGCGGGAGACCAAAGCGACTCTCATGTAAACTGGTGACATTTTTGAATCTCCAATCTCAAAGCGAGGCAGCATGACATCATTCTCAAAGCGAGCCGTGTCTACCCGCGAACTACTTCCTGTATTAGATAACTCGCTTTCACGGCCAAGTATACATACCGACAATAATTTGTTCGCGATTGATATGCTCCGAAACGGAAAGAGTCATTTCCCAATTATATAGCCCACGTTATGTTTAGCAATTCGCTTCTAACTCGGCGGAGTCAGCAGGTCAGTGACAAGCCAGATAATCATACGCCGCCTACTCACCCCCCAAATTTTGGGGGGATGGCTCCCATTTACGCGTGAGACTCTTTCTCGCAGTAGGGAGTCTCGCGAGACGAGAATGAGGTTCTACAGCTAAGTTGTCAGGAGTGAAGAGTATTGCAGTGAGATAGCTTGTAACGTATCGCAACTGTTTGTGCTGGGATAGTCTCACGAGAACAAAATTGGTGTCGTGTTACTAGGTGTAATGTTAACCGAAGTTTTTTCCCAAAATGACATTTAGATTTCTATTGCCTATGTTTTCCCTGTGACAGCACAACACGTATCAACACAGAGACATGTATATTGTCACTGTGCCGAATATCCTGATATATTCAGCAGAGAAGCTGAACAAACATAAACAATTCGAAATACGCATGACCGTCATATAAAGCTAATCTATCCCCTACAGCAGTTGGTACCAGACATGGCTTAAATTATGTGGACGATTATGTCTAGAGATAAAATCAAAATAATAGAGATTACAATAATATCGGAGATTAGGCAAGTTTTTCGGACAAAGGAACGCAACTTACTCATTTTGTTTAGTTGAAATAATAGGAACATCCAGACCATCCATTCTACGTCTCTTCAGGCGATGTAACCGCAACGTTTTCGCAATTATTTTGGCGTCAATTTTTTTTCCCAGCAATGAAATTTCGCACAGAATTCAGAAATGTCATGTGAATATTTTTTTCAAAACATTCTGGTAAATTTGCTGAGAACCAAAAGAAAATCGCATATGCCTCCAATGTTATTCTGGTGTGCAGTGAAGTCAGACCCTCGCTGCATGCGTGTGACCGGGTTGACTTGTTAATTCTTTAAATCCAGAAATATCTTTGTCTGCAGCGTTTGTGTTTTATTATGTTCGACAAACGGAGCCCCGTATTTTCTCCTCTGAGTAATTCACGCAGCAACACGACTGTTAGTGCGAGTTACATGATTGAAGAGAAGGTCCTCTCTGCCCCAAATGTACATAGTTCACCAATTAACAACAGTAATAATGAGTCTCTGAGATCTCTTGTCCCACAATCTGCAAAGGCTGTTATTGCGCATACTGGGCGAGAGGCCATCTAGCGACGTATTGCGACCTATACCACTATCAACGTCTATTTATATAAATAATAACCATTTTTTCCGCTAATGATGAACCAATTAATATTTATGTCCTGATAATATCCAACCAAGCAAGAGAAATTCTCTGGGTACCAGCATGTCTCTATAAGACAAGCTGATGGTTCAACAAACGAGAGCCTGCATGTTTTGGCACTACACACATGTAAATGGGCTGCGCCATCAAGAAATAAATCAAGGCGTTATTTTATGAGATACAGGCTTCAATCAGGCGGTGATATGAGTTTGGTTAACACGGCTGATAAGTGTTTTTTTTGTGTGTTTTTTTGTGTGTTTTTTTGTTTTTGTTTTTGCTTCTCGTCAGCGCGCGTGTCGTTCTCCCTATTTGAATACTTTATATAGCCGATTTACATATATTTGAAGAAACTAATTTGTGGTATACAGATAACCTATCTGGATATTCTCCCGATAAACGACCTAATTTGAACATTTTCTCCGATGTATGTCGGAGTGCTGAAACGAGCGGACTTGTTCATACAACAAAATATAGCTCTCTTGGTAATGAGCTCACGGACTGTTCCATTTAATTTATTACGGCACCCTATTTATCTATACATCTAGAGAATTATTCCACGATATGATGTTAACCATTTCAGCCTGCCGACCGAAAAAAGTTCTCATATAGGCCACTCTACCAGAGTACAAATAAGCTGATTAGCCTAGGAGCATACAGGGGGTTTTATTAAACTCCTCTATCAATCTAATTAAAATTATATCCTATTTGCTCCCCCATTTGGATATATCGCCTACAGCAGCGATATATCCAAATGGGGGAGCAGATAGGATATAATTTTAATTAGATTGACTCCTCTATATGCTCTATATATGCTCTATAATTGAACTCCCCTATATGGTCTATACGGAGAAGCATATACAATCTCAGTAAACTCAGATATAATATTACGGAATATTCCCCTGATTTACCATCTCGGTTTTCCTATATTGGAGCATATGGGGAGGGGGTGTTATAATTAAACCCTTCTATATGGTCTGTGAAGAGGAGCATATTGGGGTGTTATCATTAAACTCCTCTGTATGGTCAATGACGAGGAGCATATAGGGGTGTTCTAATTAAACTCCTCTATACGGTCTATACGGAGGAGCATACAGGGGTTGTTATAATTAAACTTCTATATAATGCTTCATAAGGAGGAGCATGAAGCAGTAGAGAAGAATGTGCATTCCCTGGGGCTTTCAGCTGACGTAGCTGAGAGAGATTAACTTCATCCAAATTAGAATATTTCCATAGAGGATTATATGTTGTATGCCAATGTAAAGGTTATAATGAACTATGATGCACTGGAAGTAATATACTCACGTTAGAAATAGCTTCTATTGTCCCGAGTTTTTCGTGTGCTTTTATATCGAGGAGTGTGATCACAGTGACGGCTAAATTCACCCGAATGGCGTGAATGACTGTCATCCCCAAACATATCAAGCCGATCATCGCATAACGTCTTGGGAAATAAGGGAGGGACCATCGATACCCGCCGGACTTTCCCTCTGACAAATCCATCTCAGACCCCCCGGCTCCCTTATCGACTCCATCGTGCTCTCCGGTAGTTTCCTTGTTGGTCGTTCTCTCCGACATGTTCAATTAGTATGGTCTACCCATGCAACATTATGATCGCCATAGCGATGTAGATGTAGATTTCAAACAAATAGGACTTTTACAAGTCAAAGCAAAGCCGTCAGATCATGGCTCAAATAAACAGCAAAACAGACTGATGCAGTATGTCCACTGGCTCTGAGGTGTGTGATCACGTATGGTAGGTCAGAAGGTACTAAACAAAATCTGTGATTGACAGGGCCTGTCGCTGTGGGCCTCCGAGTTGTTAAACATCCAGAAGGGTGTAAATGTGGTAAAGAGGTCGAAGCGAAAAGAATAAAAACTCATCTGATTCTCCGCACTGATACTCTGACACTACCATTTATACTGTCCAGTTACCGATACTGTAAAGACAGTTGATGTACGGTACCTCTAGACAGTGGGATCTGTCAATGTCGCAGTATTGTCCCTGAAAAGTTGCAATATGGGTTCAGCTGTATTGATAAAGTATCCTGATACACAAAGGCTGCCCGGGAACACAATAGTCGCCTGTTGAGTGTAGGAGAGGGGATCGATACACAGGCCTTTCCATATCCTCTGAACATATTACCCCGCCGCAACTCCATATGTCACCAGTTTAATAATACATAGCCCTCAGCGAATTAAAACGCGTATACTTTACACAGAGAAACCTAGATTATTGATAATGATCCATATTTTGCCATTATGTTGAACTGCCAAATTATTACTCATGTTCTAGCTACCATATAGCACTGTTTTCAAGTGATATTGCATTCGCCAGTTATACTGGTTTGATCCGATTCGAATACGTCTGGCGAAGCCAAAAAAGCTGGAATCCCTTAGATAGAAGGAATAAACCACTATGAACCCATATTTTGAATATAACCATAAATCCATGATATTAATTGCCAAAGCTTAAATTTGACAAAGTTGACAAAAACTTTTCAAGGAAAACGTCACAGAAATATTGCACAATTGCAGGTATGTATACAGCCAGAGGACGCTCAATAACACATACTTGAAGCACGGATTTTACATTCAAGACAAGCTATATCAAATCTATTACAACGGACTCACTTTAGTTGGGTCTGTTATATTATTATTAGCAGTAAGATATACCGTATTGAGTCAGAGTATCAGGCTACAAAATTCACGTACTGCACTTATATCACATGACTCAATAATTGGAAGCCTTTTGTTCCTCCTTGCAGTCATATAATTTAAAGCGGGGCAATTTGGTGTGGCCTACATCCACTTCTAAATTACTGTTAATAGCTGAACATTGTATCATTCAACACACAGTACAATAAATAATGTGGATGACATTTCTGTTCGATATATAAACAATTAACTTAACCACAGTCATATGACTCTACACAAGAACCATACGTTGAATGACTGAAGAATAGTATACGGATATGACGATATATTTACTGATCCACACACTATACGGATTCTGACCCTGACAAATGATTAATCTAGTATTTATAATACCTACATAGACATATATCGTCTACCCGATTAGATGAGCGTGTGTGCAATATTTGTATCCATGATTTTTTATAGCTGTGGACAGCAGGGCTGACTCACTCACTCACTCACTGACCTTTGACCCATGCGCATGCTCACAATACCGGATAAAAATTGTGCGTAGGGGTCAAAGGTCAGTTCCGGTCACGTGACCGGAAGTGGAAGTGACCTCACAGAGGTCATATGCAAATTATTGAGGTCAACAGGTGTCCAAATGCTCTTGCAGAATACCGGATATTAATGGTGCGCATGAGTCGAAGGTCTTCCGTGCACACACACACACACGCACGAATGCACAAACACATGGCATCGGGAGTATTCTATTATGTACAGCATGGTGTATATGGAAGAATCACTGACATGGGGTTATTTTACTGGGTACAGCATGGTATACATGGAAGGAGCACGGACACAGAGGTGTATTTTACTGTGTACAGCAAGGTATATACGATAGGAGCACTGGCATGGGTGTATTTTACTGTTCACAGGATGGTATATATGCTGTGAAAGGTCACTTCTGGTCACGTGACCGGAACCGGAAGTGACGTCACAAGACAGGTGGCGCCCCCCTGCCCAAGGTAGGTCAATAAGAACCAATATTTAGCCGGTCAATGGTCAAAAGAGTCAATTTACATCATGTCAGTGGTTAAAGGTCATTTCCGGTCACGTGACAGCCCGGAGTTATCTCTCCCATGTACATACACAGAGTACATGGATATGTACATGGACAAGGAACATGTATATGGATAGATTACCTGTACATGGACAACGTATATGTGCCTGAACATGCCCATAGTACATGTACATGGACATGAACAGAGTACATGAATATGAACATGCGCAAGGCACAAGTTCGTGGACATGGGTGCACAGTACATGTATATGGACATGCGCAGAGTGCATGTACATTGACATGTGTAGAGAGCATGCACATGGACAGGTTACATGTTGATGGGCATGCGCATTGTGGACAGGCTACGTGTACATGTACAAGAAACATGTACATGGACAGTGCATGTTCATTGAGAGAGAGAATTAAGGTTTAACGTCGCATTCAGCAATATTTCAGCCTTGTAGCGACATGAACAGCGTGTATGTACAGAAACATGAACAGAGTATGTATGCATGGACATGAACAGAGTACATGTACATGGACAAGCACACAGTACATTTACATGGGCAAGGAACATGTACATTGCCAGATTACCTGTACATGTATATAGTACACGTTCAGGCACACAGTACATTTACAAGGCTATGCACAGAATACATGGACATGCGCAGATTACATGTACATGAACATACGCAGATTACATGTACATGAACATGCGCAGAGTACATGAACATGTACATTGACAGATTACCTGTAGAGGCATATAGTACATGTTCAGGCACACAGTATATGTACATCGATATGCACACAATACATGGACCTGTGCACATTACATGTACATGAACATGCGCAGAGTACATGAACATGGACAAGGAACATGTATATGGATAGATTACCTGTACATGGACATTGCACAGAGTGCATGTTCATTGAGATAGAGAGAATTAAGGTTTAACGTCGCATTCCGCAATATTTCAGCTATATAGCGACATGGACAGAGAGTATGTACATGGACTTGAACAGAGTATGTATACATGAACGTGAACAGAGTACATGTAGAGTGACATGCACAGAGTACATTTACATGGACAAGGAATATGTACATTGATAGAGTACATGTACATGAACAGATTACATGTACAGGCAAATAGTACATGTACAGGCACATATTACATGTGCATGGATATGCACGGAATACATGGACATGCGCATAGTACATGTACATGGGCATGCACAGAGTACATGAACTCGCGCAGAGTGCATGTACATGCGCATACGCAGAAGTTTTGTACATGGACTTGCTTGGACAGTGTACATATGGATAGATTACCAATACATGAACAGTGTAAAAACAATAGCCAATTCCGTTTTACCGTCCATTGTCTGAGCAGTTAGAGGACGGAAAGCTAACATTTATTTCTTAAATAGATGGAAGATTTTGTCTAATACAGGACAGATATGGTATAATACACGACAGATATGGTATAATACAGCACAGATTCGGTATAATACTGGACAGATAAAGTAAAATACAGCACAGATATGGTATAATACAGGACAGATATGGTATAATACAGAACATATATTGTGTAGTACAGGACATATATGTTACAATACAGGACAGATATGGTATAATACAGCACAGATATGGTATAATACAGGACAGATATGGTATAATACAGGACACATATTGTATAATACAGCACGGATATGGTATAATACAGGACAGATATTGTATAATACAGGACAGATACTGTATAATCCAGCACAGATTTGGTATAATGCAAGACAGATATGGTATAATAGAGTACATATATTGTATAATACAGGACATATGGTACAATACAGGGCAGATATGGTATAATACAGGACAGATATGGTATAATGCAGGACAGATACATGTATGGTATAATATAGGACACATCTTGTATAATGCAAGACAGATATGGTATAATAGAGTACATATATGGTATAATACAGGACATATGGTACAATACAGGACAGATATGATATAATACTGGACAGATATGGTATAATGCAGGACAGATATGGTATAATACAGGACACTTCTTGTATAATACAGCACAGATATGGTATAATACAGGACAGATATTGTATAAAACGTGGCAAATACTGTAAACACAGGACAGATATGGTTTAATACAGCACAGATATGGTATAATGCGGGACAGATATGGTACACTAGAGGACAAATATTGTATGATACAGAACATATATGGTACAATACAGGAGAGATATGGTATAATACAACACAGATTTGGTATAATACAGGACAGATATTGTATAATACAGCACATATTTGGTATACAACAGAACATGTATTATATAATACAGGACATATATGGTACAATACAGGACAGATATTGTATAACACAGGACAGATATTGTATAATACAGGACAGATATGGTATAATAAAGGACAGATATTGTATAATACATGACAAATATTGTAAACACAGGACAGATATGGTATAATACAGCACAGACATGGTATAATGCAGTACAGATATGATATAATAGAGGACATATATTGTATAATACAGGACATAAATGGCACAATACAGGACAGATATGGTATAATACAACACAGATTTGGTATAATACAGGACAGATACTGTATAATAAGCATATATTTGGTACAATACAGAACATATAGGACATATGATACAATACAGGACAGATATTGTATAACACAGGACATATATTGTATAACATAGGACAGATATGGTACAATAAAGCACAGATATGGTATAATTTCGGACAGATATGGTATAATACAGCACAGATTTGGTATAATGCAGGACAGATATGGTATAATACAGCAAATATATGGTATGATGCATGACAGATATGCTATATACAGGACAAATATTGTATAATACAGAACATATATTGTATAGCTAGTGCAGGACATATATGGTACAATACACGACGTATGGAATAATGCAGCACAGATATGGCATAATACAGCACAGATTTGATATAATACTGGACAGATATTGTAAAATACAAGACAAATATTGCATAATACAGCACATATATGGTATAGTACAGGACATATATGGTACAATACAGATAAGGTATAACACAGGACAGATATGGTATAATTCAGGACAGATATGGTATAATACAGCACAGATTTGGTATAATGCAGGACAGATATGGTATAATACAGCAAAGATATGGTATAATGCATGACAGATATGCTATAATAGAGGACAAATATTGTATAATACAGAACATATATTGTATAGTACAGGACATATATGGTACAATACAGGACATATGGTATAATACAGCACAGATAAGGTATAATACAGCACAGATTTGGTATAATAATGGACAGATATTGTATAATACAGGACATATATTGTATAATACCGCACAGATATGGTATAATACAGGACAGCTATTGTATAATACATCACAGGTATGGTATAATACAGCACAGATATGGTATAATACAGAACATCTATTGTATAATACAGGACAAATATTGTATAATACAGGACATATATTGTATAACGCAGCAATGCTCTACACATGTAAATGTACATGGATATGCGCAGATTACATGTACAGGGTACATGTACATGGACAGGCTACATGCACAAGAAACTTGTGCATGGACAGAGTGCTTGTACATGGCGAGAGAAAGAAGGTTTAAGGTCGCATTCCGCAATATTTCAGATATATAGCGACATGGACAGAATGTATGTACATGAACATGAACGGGGTATGAGTACATGTGCATGCCCAGAGTACATTGATATGGACAAGGAACATGTAAATTGACAGATTACTTGTACAGGCCCATAGTACATGGACATGCACAGAGTACATGTACATGGACATGCACAGAATACATGTACATGGACAAGGAACATGTACATTGGCTGAGTATATGTACATGGACAGATTACATGTACAGACACATAGTACATGCATAGGCACATGGTACATGTACAGGTATATGCAAAGATTACATGGACATGCGCAGAGTATATGTACATGGACATGCACAAAGTACATGTACATGTACTTTCGCTACTACTCGTACTGATGACGTCACCGATGGCGTCACAGATGCTGTGAACTTCCCTCAAATCGGGGTCTACACCCAGAGAGCTACAAAATGGCACCTCCCACGACACATTCGGACCAATAGTGGTCCATCTCTACCCCAAACACCCCCCCCCCCAAATGCCTGCTTTCTATACTACGGCCAGACTGCTCATGCGCAGAATATTGAAAACGGACGATTCATTAGTCCAGTCGGATGCTCCTATACGAGAGCTTCAACATGACACCATCGGACCACTAGGGGCTCACCTAGACCCCAAAACGTCCCCCCAGCGCTATTTACCCACTACGCATGCGCACAGTGACTTTTTCTAAAAATTTCACCGCTTAGCTTCGGAACCCCGCCCATCGTATTCTACCCGGTGAGACGTGAAAAACAAGATCCCTCAACCCATATCGCAATGATCATGTGTGAATTGCCCAGTATGGACCTATCCACTGAGCCAGTAGGCCTATCCAGACCTCCGTGAACTTTCGAAAAATTTCACCGCTTAGCTCCGAGACCCTTCCCATCGTGTTTTCCGTGGTGATACGAAGAAAGCAAGACCCCACAACCTATAGTAAAATCCTCAAAAAAATGACCACCCCTATACCCCATACAGGCATTTTCCCGTATAGATGCAAATGTGCGAATCAGGCCCTATTTTAGGGGTAAAGTGCGTGTTCCGCATTTTGTATTTTCGGGGCAAATCCTCAATTTACATACATCCACTTCCCCACTCTGCCGCTGTCGACAGGCCCCCATAAGCCGGAGACCGATATTAGCCCTTTTGGACATGGTTGATAGGGGTTTCCCCTATTTCAGAGGTAAAGTCCGTGTTCCGCTTTTTATATTTTCGGGACAAATCCTAATTTTATGTGCCCCCACTCCCCCACCCTGCCTCTGTTGGCAGGCCGCGATAAGCCGGAGACCGATATTAGCCTTTTGGACATGGTTGGTAGGAGTTTTCCCCTATTTTAGGGGTAAAGTCCGTGTTCCGCTACTTATATTTTCGGGACAAATCCTAAGTTTACATGCACCCACTCCCCCACACTGCCTCTGTCGGCAGGGCCGGATAAGCCGGAGACCGATGTTAGCCCTTTTGGACAGGGTTGATAGGAGTTTTCCCATATTGTAGGGGTAAAGTCCGTGTTCGGCTTTTTATATTTTCGGGGACAAATCCTCAATTCACATGCACTTACCCATGACTTGATAGGCAGGCCCTGATAAGCCGGAGACCGATATTAACCCTTTTGGGCAGGGTTGATAGGGGTTTTCCCCTATTGTAGGGGTAAAGTCCGTGTTCCGCTTCTTATATTTTCGGGACAAATCCTCAATTTACATGCACCCACTCCCCAACCCTGCCTCTGTTGGCAGGCCCTGATAAGCCGGAGACCGATATTAGCCCTTTTGGACATGGTTGATAGGAGTTTTCTCCTATTTTAGGGGTAAAGTCCGTGTTCCGCTTTTATATTTTCGGGACTAATCCTAATTTCACATGCACCCACCAATGACTTGATCGCCATGGAGGAGCGCTTCACTTTGATACCTCACTCGACCCAATCGGTCCATTAGGGGCCCCACTCGCCCCCAAAATGTCCCGGAGATTGCCGAAGATTGCCGGAGAATTTCCCCTGGCTCCCCACGTATTTGGGACGCGGAGGCTTTTTCCCACGACCGCATCACCGCCGACCGCATCACCGCGGAGGAATACATGCCCCAAAGGTCACGTGACCGCAAGTGACTTCGCCATGGCAACGACTTGACCTGCGCAGTGACCAAAAGCGTCGGGAGTCAAAGGTCACCTCCAGACACGTGACTTGAACCGGAAGTGACGTCACAGAGGTTATATGCAATTTTTTTAGGTCAATGAGACATTAAACTCCCTTTATATACTACTAGCTACGGTAAATCAAATAGTACCAAGACTGATAAGGAAGGAAGGGCAGGTATATCATTCTCGACATTTCAATTTCAGATAAAAGGATTACGTTGGTGAACCTATATGGGCCCAATAACGACGAACCGCATTTTTTAAATACTTTTAACAACAGTTCCATCATTGCCTGCGGCGATTGGAACCTTGTACTAGATTATATGACTGATACGCAAAATTATGCTTCCAAAAATAATCAAAATGCCAGGCTGGCAGTCTTAGAAATAAAGAACGAATTAAATCTTAATGACATGTGGCGTCAGTGTAATCCATCCACAAGGCGATTCACCTGGCGAAGAAAGACCGCCACTTGCATTAAACAGCGAAGGCTTGATTATTTTCTTGTTTCTGACGATATAGCGATATCACGTAATCGTCCGGATATTGGGATATCATACAAAACTGATCACTCACTAATTTCTTTAAAATGTTACTTTAGACGAGAGATCCTGAAGGATCTTGGCGCCCATCATTGTCCGATAATTGTAAGCTAATGACAAGAGGATCTTTTTGTCCATTGTTAGTAAGAACAAACGATTGATTTGTAATTTTGTTTACAGAATTTCGAATCTGAGCGAAAAAGAAAAAGGGAGTTTCAAGAATTCTAGAAACTGTACTTATGTCGGTTGTTATAGAACAAGAGAAATGAGCAAAGTTAGTCTGAAAGTGAATGTACATGTATGGAGGATCCTTCGTCTTCATTTTGTAGTAATTTTTTTTTGCTCGTGTCATCATTGGGTACTGGAAGCGAAGACAAATGTCTTTGACACTTTGGCATGAGCTACATGTATGAAACATACTTAAGATTTTATAATTAGGAACGAATGCTAATTCTGTTCTGTTCACTGGGCTAGTTTGAGATATCTCTTTTAAGATACCATGCTCGAAAATAGTAAGATGGTACAATACTTAATACTGAAGGGAGCCAGTCCACGCAGTAATGTTGAAACTTCGAAAATGTCTGAATCCTGATTATCTCTCTTGGATCGAAACATGCAGTAGTCTACAGTTGTCCAGTTGTGACGTTGTGTCACAAAAGTGACGTCCCTTCATGTAGCCGACCCGCCGGCAGACGAAACGGTGGGGCAGTTCGCTTGCAACTGCATGAACTAAAGAAAACTGATTTAAAATTTGGAGAAATACATTTTAATTCCGATTTATTTGAACTCCTTGATATGGAAGGTGAAGGTATGGATATTCTCTATAGCCAGTATATAGAATATGCTCCACCGTTTGATCTGCCGACTCTTGTGATGCAACGTCACAACTCGGGAATACCGTATTAATTTGAAGCGTAACTTGGATTTTCGAATCGGACCAACAAAGGTATCTTGCGCAACTAGGCCCCATGTGGGACCTGTGTACCAAATTTCAGAAAGATCCATGAAATATTTCCTGAGAATTCACCATAACAATGTTTCAAGGAGAAATTCAAGATGGCCACCTGGCAGCCATATTGGATTTTCGAATCGGACCAAAAAAGGCATCTTAAACAACTGGGCCACAAGGGGAACCCGTGTACCAAGTTTGAGGAAGATCCATGCAGTACTTCTTGAGTAATGACAATAACAATGTTTCATGGGGAAATCCAAGATGGGCGCCTGGTGGCCATGTTGGACTTTCGAATCGGACCGAAAAAGGTATTTTGCACAACTAGACCCCAAGGGGAACCTATGTACCAAATTTGAGAAAGATCCCTGCAGTACTTCCAGAGAAATCACGATAACAATGTTGCATGGGGAAATCCAAGATGGCCGCCTGATGGCCATATTGGATTTTAGAATCGGACCAGAAAAGGTATGTTGCACAACTAGATGACACGGGGAACCTGTGTACCAAATTTGACAAAGATCCATGCAGTAGTTCCTGAGAAATCGCAATAACAAAGTTTCATGGGGAAATCCAAGATGGCCGCCTGATGGACATATTGGATTTGGAATCGGACCAGAAAAGGTCTTGGGAACGTGCATACCAAATTTGAGAAAGACCCATGCACTAATTCCTGAGAAATCAAGATAACAAAGTTTCATGGGGAAATCTAAGATGGCCGCCTGGTGGCCATATTGGATTTTCGATTCAGACCGAAAAAGGTATCTTGCACAACTAGACCCTAAGGGGAACCTGTGTACCAAATTTGAGAAAGATCCATTCAGTACTTCCTGAGAAATGACGATAAAGTTTCATGGGGAAATCCAAGATGGCTGCATATTGGATTTGGAATCGGACCAGAAAAGGTATCTTGCACAAGTAGACCCCAAAGGGAACCTGTGTACCAAATTTGAGAAAGATCCATGCAGCAGTTTCCAAGAAAACGCGATAACGAGGTTTCATGGGGAAATCCAAGATGGCTGCCTTGTGGCCATATTGGATTTTCGAATCGGACCAGAAAAGGTATCTTGCACAACTAGACCCCAAGGGGAACCTGTGTACCGAATTTGAGAAAGATGCATGCAGTAGTTCCTGAGAAATCGCGATAACAAGGTTTCATGGGGAAATCCAAGATGGCTGCCTGGTGGCCATATTGGATTTTTGAATCGGACCAGAAAAGGTATCTTGCACAACTAGACCTCAAGGGGAACCTGTGCACCAACTTTGAGAAAGATCCATGCAGTAGTTCCTGAGAAATCGCGATAACAAGGTTTCATGGGGAAATCCAAGATGGTTGCCTGGTGGGCATATTGGATTTTCGAATCGGACCAGAAAAGGTATCTTGCACAACTAGACCCCAAGGGGAACCTGTGTACCAAATTTGAGAAAGATCCATAAAGTAGTTCCTGAGATATCGCGATAACAAGAATTGTTTACGGACGGACGACGGACGACGGACGAGGGACGCCGGACGACGGACGGACGACGGACCACGGACAAAAAGCGATTTGAACAGCCCACCATCTGGTGATGGTGAGCTAAAAAATAGAGAAAAGTCCAGGCTTCTGGAAATTTAACACATGTCTGCTACAGGACCCAGAATATGTCACGCTGATCAACATTGTTGTCACGGAAACTATCCAGGAATGTTATATATCCGGAGATAATTCAAATTAAATATTAATGATCAAGTATTATTTGAACTATTGGAAACTCAAATACGAAGTGCCACACTACCTTTCGCAGTGGCTAAGAAAAAGCCATTAAAAGGCATCAAAAGGAAATAGAATCAGAAATTTCGAGTCTCTAGAAAAATATGGCGTCGATTACATCCATAAAAGAACAAAACAAGATTATGGAAAGGCTGGAAAGTGAAAAAGCGGACCTGGAAATTAATATAGAAATCACGAAATAGAAAGATCAGTTATAAGTTCGAAAGCTAAATGGTATGAGGAGGGGAAAGAACTTCATACTATTTTTGTAACCTAGAAAAACGAAACTTTGTTAATAAAAGCATGTCAGAAATAATTAACAACTGTGGTGACCGAATTATACTCCCCAAGGGAATTTTAGATGAGGTTAAGTCATTCTATTCAACCTTGTACTCAAAACCGCCAAACGTAAATAGTGACAATGACAATATCTTTCTGGATCATGAAACTAAATTAGATTATGACCAGCAACAGTTATGTTAACACTTAACAAAGTTAACATTTAACACTTAACTTATGTTAACACTTAACACAGTTAACACTTCCAGAATGTTCGAATGCCTTGAAATATATGAAAAAACGGTAAATGACGCGGATCAGATGGATTTCCATGTGAATTTTATGAATTCTTTTGGAACAGTCAGGCGTCTTCCTTCTCAGATCAATTAATTATGCGTACGCAAATGGACATTTATCAGAATTTCAGAAACAAGGCGTAATAACATGTTTGCCCAAGGATGGAAAGGACCGTAAGTACATTAAAAACTGGAGACCAATATCATTGCTAAATGTGAATGACAAAATAGCCTCATCTTGTATTGCTAACCGAATAAGAAAAGCTCTTCCATCAATAATTAGTGAGTCCCAAAAAGGTTTTATAAAGGGTAGGTTTATTGGTGAAATTATACGTGAATGGTTTATGATGTTATGATGTGCACTGAAGAGAATAACATACCTGGACTGCTCTTCCTGGTGGACTTTGAAAAGGCTTTTGACAGCATTGACTGGAAGTTCACACAAACAGCATTGCGGTCATTCGGATTCGGTGAATCGCTTTGTGGATGGATAGGACTGTTTCAAAGAAATTCAAAAAGCTGGCAAATCAACAATTTTCTGTCCTCTCTCGAACTGGAACGAGGGTACCGGCAGGGTGATCCTGTACCCCCTTACCTGTTCATCATTGTCGCAGAATTACTAGCTATAGCTATAAAAAAAGACCCAGGTATCAACGGTATAAAACTTGAATTCCGAAGTTAAAATTCTATAGTATGCAGATGATACTACTATGTTTCTAGATGGATCAAAAGAATCATTAAGGCCAGACATGGGTATCCTGCAGAATTTGTAGAGTTGCTCTGGTCTTAAAATGAATATTGAAAAATCAATTATTCAGTGGATTGGAAGCAAAAAGGGCAACACAACTAAATTATGTGAACACTATAAAATCAACTGGCATTCTGGAGGATTTAAACTATTGGGGGTATTGTTTAACCCAGACCTGGAAGAGATGCTAGCTTTGAATTATATGGCAAAACTTGGTGCTATTAGACGCTTGTTTGGATCGTGATATAAGAGAAATTTGACTCCAATTGGAAAAGTAACAGTTATTAAAACTTTCGCTTTACCTCTACTTACTCATCTCTTCTCTGCTCTGCCTAACCCACCCGACGATTTTTTTGACCGATTACAGAAAATGTTGTACGCTTTTATCTGGGGAAGAGGGCCTGACAAGATTAAAGGGAAAACAATTATTTGCAGTAAACAAGACGGAGGGCTACACACTCCGTCCTTTATTGATTAAATGAAAATTAAATGGGTTAAACGTAGTGTAGCTTTCACAGATTTTCAATCGGATATGATGCTCAAGATCTTCCCGAATATAGGCTCAACGGTCTGGGAGCTGAATATGGTTGGGTTGCACAAAATCATTAAAAATGTTCAAAATAAGTTTTGGAAGGATGTTCTCCTGGCCTGGATCAAGAATATGCATGGAAAATTGACTATCTCAGGAACCATGGATGATTTGATATATAACTAAGACCCAATCTGCAATTGAAGAGAAATTAAGAATTGGCGTCCATGCGGGGTCAGGGTTTTGAGAGATCTAGTCGATCATAACTCTGAATTTTATCCTTTCAGAATTTTCAGGGTAAATTTCAAACCAAGCCGAAAAACTTTCTAACTTATTACGCTATTATTCATAACATACCAAAGGATATTATGGGAAAACCCCACAATCAAGCTTCAATGGAGAAAAAAAATACTATTCAAACTCAGAAACTAAGAATGCTCCAAATTTATATACCGATCTCTCCTTATATCGGTTCAAGAAATCCCTCGCAATAGCCAAATTAAATGGAATGATTCCCTGAATCTTCCGAATATAAGTGAAGCTGAATGGAAACTCATTTATCAAAACTCCTTCTCTGTGACCACTGAAACCAAACTCCAATATTTTGAATTCCAGATTATGCATAACTATCTGGTTCCTAATACCTCTTGAGGAAATGGGGAAGGGCAGAGTCGAATAGATGCAATTTCTGTAATAATGCTAGGGAAGCGATTCTACATTTATTTTGGTCATGTATCCATATATGGGCTCAATTCCAGGCCTGGGCTGTAGAGATAAATATTGCATCTGAAATGGACCTCTCTCATTGTGATGTGTTGCTGGGGAAAATATGTACAACGACTCAGGTGAACCACCTACTTTTAATTGTAAAATAATGCTTGTACGTTTACCACAGGCTCGCAAAACAAGAGTTTTGGGGGGGGTGTAGGCGGTGGTATTACGGAGAAGTGTCGAAATATGGGATCTCTATATATAACCCCATGCTTTATATGAATCCACATCAAGCTGTGAAACGCACTTTGGGTAAATCGAGAAATAAACGGTTTACCGCCAAACAAAATACATCAGCATATTCTACAGAAGTATCGCACATATATTGCAAATAAATAAATTAGTAAATTTGTGCAATTTTTTACCTTTGCCGGGCGATTCAAAATCCAACGTAACTTTCCATCCATCTAGGAACAGTTAGATTATGGCGGGCTTCGTTCTCAATTCTGAATGGTCAGTCGCGACAGCTGATCAGTGTTTGACCTCTCTTGCCGGGGGCGTGTCGCGACTGACCAATCAGAACAACCCGCCGTTCCTAGATGGATGGACAGTTACGTTGGATTTTGAATCGCCCGGCAAAGGTAAAAAATTGCACAAATTTACTAATTTGACGACGGGAATATATAAAGTGAGACTTGTAGAATATGCTGATGTATTTTGTTTGGCGGTAAACCGTTTATTTCTCGATTCACCCAAAGTGCGTTTCACACCTTCATGTTGATTGGGTTATATATAGAGACCCCATATTTCGACACTTCTCCCTAATACCACCGCCCACACCCCCCAAAACTCTTGTTTTGCGGGTCTGTGACGGTTACAGAAGTAGAGATATACAGCCCCCAGTTTCATGGCTGTTCGCGAATCTATTTATCGGACGAAGGACTTGTAAAAAATTGCTTCAACCAATGACTCTCTCACAGCCTCTCAAACCAAGTGGGGTTCCCTAGTCGATCAACAAGCTACCTAAAATACATCATATTGATAAGGAAATATGTGAAATAAATCCTTCATCTCCGTAGACCTAGTAGTTCTCTCACCGCTAAAGGAGGAGAGACCTAGCGGTATATCATTTAGGAGGACACGTTTGACCAGAAAATGTAGCGCACAATAAAGCACGGCAGACGAATCGATCAACCAAATGTCGCCCCGCATACCTTATATACTTGGGAAGGAAAACGGTATACTCACAACCACGATTATCTCAAGGTACTCCTTTCTGGGGTATTTTCTCTCGCACCTGTTCCATTTTCTCCTCGACTCGCACCGTTTAAACTTTCTAAGTTGGTCGGACGCGCATGCGTTAACTAACCGGAAGATAGTGATGGTGACATCATCATCACGGTTTTTATCCAAACACGTCTCTACCAGTGCAAACGATCTGGACCCTGTCGTTGTACAGACAGTAGAGATCGTTTGCACTGGTAGAGACGTGTTTGGATAAAAACCGTGATAATGATGTCACCATCGCTATCTTCCGGTTAGTTAACACATGCGCGTCCGACCAACTTAGAAAGTTTAGGCAGTACTCGAGAAAATGAACAGGTAATGCGGGTGTCGTTTACCGTTTTCCTTTCCAAGTATATAAGATATGCGGAGCGACATTTGGTTGATCGATTCGTGTGCCGTGCTTTATTGTGCACTACATTTTCTGATCAAACGTGTCCTCCTAAATGATGTACCGCTAGGTCTCTTCTCCTTTAGTGGGGAGAGAACTACTAGGTCTATCATCTCCGGTAATTTTGTATTTAAAATCGATGCGAATAATATATTACCTGAGCTGCATTTTACTGTTTCTTGTGGAGAGTAAATATCTACCTTTTGTATTTGAATATATATATATATAAGTATTGCTTGTTCGGGATTATTGGATTATAAAACCCTGTAAGCTCTTGGCCATGCGAGTACTGTGAGGGTTTATGTAAATCATGGCTTAATATAGCAATATATGCCAGTAGTATATAAAGGCGATTTAAAGTCAACTTTCACCCGGATGTAACTATGACGTCACAACTTCCGATGGTGGCGCCATCTGTACACTCTGGACGCAAGGGAGACAACTCGATCTGTTGTACTGGTGTTTTTCCCCACACTGGCGGCCTTTGAGTCGGCCATGTTGGAAAATGGATGTCCAAATTTTGAGTCGGCCATGTTGGAAAATGGATGTCTAAATTTTGAGTCGGCCATGTTGGAAAATGGATGTCCAAATTTTGAGTCGGCCATGTTGGAAAATGGCGGCATTTGAGTCGGCCATGTTGGAAAATGGCGGCATTTGAGTCCGCCATGTTGGAAAAGAAATACGCTGCATGGTCCGATGGGGTCGAGTGAGGTATCAAAGTGAAGCCTATGTGAGGGGGCATCTGATGGGCTGGATGTGGGGTTGAAATATCGGCATTCTGCGCATGCGCGGTGGCCCAAGGGTATGAAAATAGACGTTTTGGGATCGAGCGGGGTTTCTAATGGTCCGATGGAGTTGAGTGAGGTATCCATGTGAAGCCTAGGTGAAGGGGCATCCAGTCATGGGTGGGTGCATGTAAAATTTTTGCTGAAAAAAAAACACGGAACACGGACTTTATCGAAAAATCCGGGAAAATGCCTATATGGGGTATGGGGGGTATATAGGTCGCCGGGCTTAACGGGGCTTGCCTATCAATAGAGTTATCTCCCCCTAGTTCCAGGGTGGGTGTATGTAAAAATTTTCCTGAAAAAATACGGAACACGGACTTAATCGAAAAATCCGGGAAAATGCCTATATGGGGTATGGGGGGTATAGGACCAATGTTTGTCCCCCTGGGAAACCTACTTCTATACATTTGCGGTAGGGTTGTTTGGATTTGTTTTTCACGTCTCGTCATTTAGAACACGATAGGAAGTGTCCCGGAGCAAAACGGTGAAATTTTTGAAAAAAAGTCACCGAGGCCTGGGTAGGCCCATAGGCCTATACTGCATGGCTATGGGTGTATAGGCCCATACGGGGTGGACATGTTGGAGTCTAGGTGAGTCCCTAATGGTCCAATGGGGTCGAGTGAGGTCTTATTTTGAAGCTCTCGTGAAGGGGCATCTGATGGGCTGGGTGTGGGGTTGAAATATCGGCATTCTGCGCATGCGCGGTGGCCCAAGGGTATGAAAATAGACGTTTTGGGATCTATGAAGATAAAGACAGTCCGGCGGCCTATAGTGCATTGTCGGCTCTCTATCGAGCGGCCAAACCCCAGGGGATACAACGTGCCCAAGTCCGAGATTGGTTAAGAAAACAAGACACCTATACCTTACATCGATCTGTCCGTCGCCATTTTCTACGGAACCGGGTCATCGTGGGAGGAATAGATGCCCAGTGGCAAGCGGATTTGGTCGATATGAGCGCCTTTGCCAAACACAACGATGGGAATCGGTATATCTTGACGTGCATCGATATCCTGTCGAAGTATGCGTGGGTGGTACCCATCCGGACGAAAACGGGGGCGAATCTCATAGCGGCGTTCAAAGACACCTTCAAGACCGGGCGCAAACCTTTGTATTTGCAAACCGACGAAGGCACGGAATTCCTCAACAGACCGTTCCAACAGTTTCTGAAAGCCCAGAAGGTGTTTTTTCTTCCATACGTACAACGAGACCAAGGCTTCCGTGGTGGAAAGGTTCAACAGGACATTCAAAGGCCGCATGTATAAATATTTCACCTATAAGAATACAAGGCGGTATATCGATGTTCTCCCGAAACTTGTAAGGGGTTACAATCGAGCCTATCACCGGAGTATAGAGAGAGCCCCCATTACCGTGACCCAACAAGGCCATCGCAACGAGCACCGAAGGCGGTGTACATGGTCGGGGACCCTGTACGGATCAGTAAAGTCAAGGGCAAGTTCGAGAAAAGTTACTTGCCCAACTGGAGCGATGAGCACTTCCTGATTAAACGGCGCCTACCCCGACAGCAGCGAGTCTATGAACTGGAAGATCTTCAAAGGGAACCGTTGCTAGGGACGTTTTACGAGACGGAATTACAGCCTGTCGTAAAAACACAGCAAGACTACTACACAGTGGAGCAGATTTTGAAAACGGAACGTCGACGTGGCAAACTGTTTCATTTCGTCAAATGGCAAGGCTGGCCCAGTTCCTTCAATTCCTGGGTCGCTGCCAACCAGGTGAAACGACTATAAAGCCAGACACCACTGCCGTCATCCTTCATTCCATGTCCGACCACAGTGCTATGGACCAACAGCAGCTGCCTCTGAACAGAGCGTCTCCCAAAACGCGCAAAGCGCAAGTGGGCTTTGTGGTGATAGTGCTAACCCTGCTGAGTGTGCTGTACGGAGGTGTGTTTTACGACGTAGCCTATGTCGGCACGTTACTTAACCAACTGAGAACACCAGCCACCAGCGAAACCGGTCTACAGAGAGCACCAGTCAACCCCGTATCGAGCCCAGTCACCACCACCACACCCCGTGTACAAGCCACGTCGAGATCCACACCAAGCTCTACACCTACACCAAGAACACCCACTACGTCTCAAGACCCACCAGATTTCATCCCTCACAGTGAACAGACAACGACCACCGACGTTGTACCCACCCCCATCATCATCCCTCACAGTGTACAGACAACGACGACCGACGTTGTACCCACCACTCCAGTTCACTCGTACCAAATTTACAAGAGCAGGTTACCACGACAACGAATACACCTCGAACCATGGACCCTCGGTGGCAGCATCCCTTCACGTGTCTCATCGCAGGACCAACGGGCTCCGGCAAAACGCACTTCGTCCGGAAGCTCCTTCAACACGCCGACAGCATGATCACCCCACCCATTGCCCGAGTCGTGTGGTGTTATGGAGAATGGCAGGCAGCGTATGCAGCAATGCCCCACATCACGTTCGTGGAAGGCCTGCCCAACCTGGCCGATTTGGAACCCGA
>JAVTVY010053446.1:0-25121 GCA_036873755.1 Hanleya hanleyi
TATTAGTCCATGAGCTAGACCACTTATTGGTACCCTCTTGAGGGGCAAAACGTCATGTTGATTTTCATATTAGGTTATATATCTAGAGTGCAAAAAAATCATGCTGGCCATGTCCGGTCGGCAGCTTAGTGGCACAAAGTGGGTCAATTCAAGATGGCGTCAAACAGTTGCCATAATCCACAAGCGGCTATATATAATCGACCTAATTTTCACTGATTGTTTTCAAATTGAAAATATTGGTGTGTCTCAATTGTTTTGCAAATTTTCTCATATTCCTCCTTTGGAGATCCCATTCGCAGATCAAAATTCCCCTTGATTCACCAGGTGGCGCTGTCCGCACATTAGTACTCGAGCTCGTTCTCTTTTTCCCTCTGCAACACGAGACATGTTGTGACAAGGTCGCAGCGCGAGGGAAGGTCGGGATGGACACATTTATGTGATAGCAGGTTTGATTCGATAAAACTATTGAACATTGTTTATAAATGTCTTATATTTGTGGTTCAAATCTACACCTGCTATCACTCCCAACAGTGGTGGTTGGGACGCCGAACTTGTAGTTCCCGGCTCGAGATGCAGCGTAAGCCACCTGTGATGATCTAGATCTGGTAACCTGAAAATACGCTTAGGGATTTCCCCCGTCGTGAGAAAAGCGCAGGGATGTCAAAGAGCAACCAATAAGGCGCCGCTTCCAATTATCGTTCGCGAATGAATCGTTTATTTCGTCAAATTTTCTCGAAGTCGCGATTTTCCAAGGCGCGAGGGAATGGGGTTTTTTTTCTTCAAAATAAACGATTCATTCGCGATCGCTGTTCGAATGGTTTTTATTCTCTGTCGGCAATCGTTTTTCAGTCGAAAAAATTCTGGCGAATAAAAAGCGATATCGCGATTCAATCGGTTTAATCGAGAAAATATAAGCGATTAAAAAAACACTATTGAGGATTATAGCCGAAAGTAGTACGGTAAGGTTCAGCCTGACTGACCCGCATACACGTTCGAGTTTCTGTATCATAAACACTTCAGTCAGACAGATCATTTTTTCTTCTTCCTTTTCCATTCTTCTTTGCCTTGTGTGAAACTATAGCGTGTTTCAGTTCAGTTGGCGGTTATATAGATACGGTGGGGATATTGAAAGAAATTGAAGAAAAAAAAATATATATATATACATAGGAATAATGGTTATGCATATGATTATAAATATAATTATTACATAATTACATTTACATATATTTTGTACGGGACACAGGCCCAGATATGGTCAGATTGATTCATTTGCACTTGCAATTTCGTCTATTATTTTGAGTATTTCTGTGTTTTAAAGCTGGTATTATTCCAGATTTCTTGTGTAGTATTTTTCGTGAACGTTTTTGACATCTGTGGGTACTGCAATTTTGAGTTGATTCGTCAGATTTTCGCTGTTCGCGTGTTTTTTTTGGTCCTACGATCACCATTTTCCTTGTGTAGATAGATGGTGCTGTATTGAATATAACATTGTCATACGGGACTTTTGAGGCTTCGAAAGCACTTAATTATTAATATATACCGCGGGCTATTTGTAAAACTTTTCACAACTGTCATTATTTTTTTGCTTGTTTGTTTGGTTGTGTGAATTAATCTTTTCTGGAGCTCTCTGGGTGGGAGTCTTGTTGTGTGGCTCCCTAAGTGGGAGGGAGGAAAATTTGTGTAATACACTCTGGTTTGTTTCTCATAAATCGACAATTAGTTTCCAGTTTGGTGGCAGAGCCAGGTGCCCGGAGACCGCCCTTCGGCAAGTAACTGACAAACTTTCACACATGGACCAGCTGGGCTCGAACCCGTGCCGGTTTAGCGGTGTGAGGCTAGCGGTCACCAGCGAAGCGCCTTAGACCACTCGGCCACCGAGGGCCCCTTCCCTAAGTGGGAGTCTATATGTGCAAAATCCCACAGTTGCCTGGCTTGTCGGATATTTGATGGTAGATGAACACGTATATTTTCAATAAATTGTGAAAATTAATAAATACAAAGGGTAAATATATATATAAAAGAAATGATTCAAAGAAAATAATGATATTGATTATTTTTCACAATTTGATGAACATACACGTATTCAGTCACCATCAAATATCCCACAAACCTGGTAATTGCAGTATGAAAAACACTGAAAGTGGGCTGAACGCAGTTTGCTTGGCAAGATGATCAATGTCTCGCATTTGGCTAAAAAGGTAATCTTGACCATGCGAAGATGTGTTTCAAAAGCCCTGTATAATTCAGGTCACGTGAGCTGGTTGCTGAAGAATCAAACAATGCCCCTCACCGCGTACGATACTATATGTGAAATGACTGCTTATTCAATAAAATATGAATATAAAACGTCTTTGTATGTCCGACAGATTTTCAAATCCCACATTTAAATCTTTAGTTTTGCGAAGAAAAAAACGAAATCTTTAACCGATGATCGTACTCGGACGAGAATTGTTTTTGGTTAATCCAGTAAGAGATGAAATTCTATAACATTCAGTTGATTTCTGGCTTGAGCTTCCCTTTGGAATCATTCATAGTTCATTTATCAAAATGTAAAATTAAAATAAAAAGTTTTGTACATAAGCGAATCCAACCGTTATATGCGATTCAATCACCATTGTGATATGTATTTGATATAAATATGAAATCACTGCCGCGAATATTCTTATAATAAATAAAATATACTTGATGGTGATTTTGTTAACTTATTCACATCTCAATAGTTTAAAAACTGTACCAAAACATGAATGTATACCCTTTCCTAATGTATGTTTTACTATAACAAAATATACATATTTAATTACAGTATTTTTCACCTTAATTAACCTAGAAATTCTCGGCTGGAGGGCTAAGCTGTTCTGGGTTATCTGCCATGTGCCCATTCACACCTCTGTCAAGTCTGTGCCGTAATCATTCTGATAATGCAATCAACGACGAACTCAAATCCACTCATGACCTTATTAAATAAACATGTAATTTTGTCATTTACGCTTCGCCAGAGTAAATCTGAGCACAGACGTCACAGGAAGCATGGTACAGGTATGTGTATAGATATTTCCAGCATACGCCCTACTTCGGCTTGTATGAGACTATAGATCGTGATCATATATATTATCCGGTTATCTTACACATTTATACAGTATAGTAATATAGGTTTTCCATCGACAAATCCGCAACCAGCATTAAATGTAGTTCCCAGTTCGCGGATAGAGCGGCGTACGACGGCAACGCGGCCTATGTGTCAGATATCACTCCGCCTCACGATTCTCTCGCACGTTGAAAAAAACGATTCTCTCGCGATTGAAGATTCGCGATCAAGAACGGATCGCGCATGGGTAAACGATTCAAAAACGATATCGCGAGAGAATGATTTTTTTCAGAAAAGGTTTCTCATTTTTTTCTCGATATCCTCGCGACTGATTCACGAATGATCGTTTTTCAATCGAGAAAATTGAAGAAAAATCGCGACTGAAGAAAAAACGAATAATGGAAACGATCCCTAAGACGGCGAAGAAGGGGGGTATGTAAACACCGAACCCGGCCGACTACTGGGGAATCAGTAGATCATGTTGTTGTAACCGTCTTGACCGCTATGTGAAATCCCTCCGCCTCCGGCATGGCTGTTAGCGATACTTACCTCAGGCTTGGGACTTGCCAGCTTCACATTTCAAGTTAAATGCTACACTAATGTTCAGTCATTTACCTTGACATACTGAATAGAGTAAATTGTTCAAACCGAGAAACGCACGTGATGTCATATAGCCAATCAAGATAGGAGCTTGCCAACATCGTGCAGCGAGGATTTTCTTTGATGTCTGCCCATGTGATTTCCATATATGGCAAGCGGCGGTTGTATTGATGCTAATGTCTTCCGAGTAGCCAATCAAATTTGAATATTTAAGAGGTCATACATTGCACTTCTCCTAATATGGACCACGGAATATTTATAGAGCGATGACATCACCAATCCCGTATTCTGATCAAATAATTATGTGTCGTGTTTCTGCCAAGGCAACACGTGTAGTGTTCGGCTTGGATATGCCAATTCGGAAGATGGGGACTTGCTTGCTGGTCTTGACTGTGGTGTTGTTCGTCCCCACCCCCTCCCCGTTTATGAGAAGGCTAGTGGACTATTCGCTGGGCAGCTACTACAGGTCCCAGTAATGTCGCCTTGTCAGTCTGGAAATAGAAGCTGGTAAAAGTCGAGTTGGCTGTGCCTGCGCAGGACTGACGATAGGTTTCGTCACAGGTGCCAGGAAATCGTGCGAAGATACGGATGCTAGTAGAGAAGGGGCATCCATTGCAAGTTGATACACCTCGTGAATCATCTTCAGCCAGGGTGCTATCATATACTTGGTAACATCGGATGTCATAGACATAATAGGCGTTTGAATCCGATTGCTGCATGTGTGCAAAGTAGATAATGGCGAATGGCTCTCTGGATAGAGAAGGAGCGCATCTTCCAATCCATTGGCGAAGTCCGAAAGTGCCGGAATCGAGTATAGGTCTTGTTCACAAAGGCCAAAACGAGTAGGCTCATTCCTTGTATGAATTCCGGGACCGGGCGGAAGAATGTTCTGGACCAACCCTCCGCTCCGCTGTGGGACTTTCTCTCCAAAGCGTGCCGTTCAGATATCCCTGTTCCTAAGGTAAAGACTGTAAGAAAGGCTGTAAGATGGTGTTTTCACTGGACTTGACTAGAAACCTAAATAACGCTCTCAGGACGACCGAAAATGTTCCACCTGTTTGAGTTTTTCGAGGTTGTAATGCGATAGCTCGGAGTTGTGCAGAAATGTTGCCGGTCTGGCTGATGTTCACCCTCGTGGACAAGCGTAACACCTTGGCTAGGGTTGATCTATATCTTCGACGGCTCTAGCTGATGTTCACACTCGTGAACGGGCGTAACACCTTGACTAGGGCTGATCTGTGAACTTCACTGGTACTGGTCTGAGACTTCTTTCCAGATGTAGATGGAGTAGAAATCTGTTACTACCGAAGTAGAGACAGCAACGGGATGGATTTCTCGAGACTGACACTTGAAATAAGACCACTTCGGCTGGTGCAGTTGGGGTGTGAAGGATCGGTTAGCTGATACCGTAGTTTCCGTAACTGTTATAGATGAAAGCTATTTCTGTGAGGTAATCTCGCTGAACTGCGATGCAGCCACAGTGGTACGATGAGAATTATGAGGCAGTCATGCTGTGTGATCTCTAGAGGAACTTCCTGTATCGTGGCGATTAGCAGGAAGGCATAGGCCAGGGAGTTGTCCCAATTGATCAATGAGGCGTCGATGGCCAGGATTTGCAGATCTATGATGAAGCTGACGAACAGTTGTAGTTCTGCCTTGGCTCTTGTCGCAAATAGGTCTCTCAGAGGTTATCCCCAACGATGGAATCTGTTAGAATACCTCTCTGTGGGGCGCCACTTCGTCTGGATGATCTTGTCTGGACGGGATAAGTTATCTTCGATGATGCGACAGGCTGTACCCTGTCCGTCGTCCTGGTGTGGCGGCCCGTCTTTGGCTTTGTGGGTTGTGTCCAGTGGAGTAAGGTCCTGGTTTCCTGGAATTCCAGCCACGATCCGGGCTCCCCGCCCCCCTCTTTGCTTGTGTGAAAGATGACTGTCGAGTTGTCGAAGCTCACGAGACCATCTCTGGAATTGAGTGTTCCGGTGTCCATGAGTGGAATCCGTCGTGTGGACGGCAGTGACCCGGTGTCAAAGCGCGGGACCCGTCGTGTTGACCGGCCAACGGAACCGATGAGTTGATGGCTTGCTCCAGAGGTACGGCTGACGGAGGACTGTAGTGGCTGTATCGGTAAACGGCCACTTTGCGTGATGTCTTGCACTGATTTCAGCAGTCCCAGTAAATTCTTGCAAATGCACCAAAGTTTGCAAGCTACCTGATTGTCTATGCCTGGCAAATGGCCTGAAATGCACTGTCGCGTGTAAGTTACAGACCTGTGACAACATGGCTGATGAGTACTTCCAACAAGATCAGGATGATGATACGTCTGACGATGATGATTGTGATGACATCCAAACTTAGTTGTACAGTGAACTACAATGACTCGTGCGAACTCTTCATTCTGTAGCTACTTGATGAAGATGAAAGACTCGTTGCAGAACTGCTTGTTTCCCTCTTAATTATATCAAGCTCGATTTGGAGGATACCAAACATGTGTAGGGTGGTATGCGGGGGAGGTGGGTGTGGTGGGGGGGGGTATTGAAGGGACTTTATTCTGCCAAATATTCGGTGAGTACACATGATGTTACTATCCAAACTATATATTTCGGTCGAGCTCTACCAAATAATGTCAATAAATCCAAGATGGCCCTCATGATGAAATCACGATGGCATCACGATCTTGGAAGGTAATTATGGTCTTTAATTTGTTTTTTATTTTCATATTTCTTCCTAAAGAACTGCAAAAACTAATAAAAATGATAGATAATATTCAGCTTTGGAAAAATAAATTACTTTCGTGAGCTTTCAGCCAAAATAACTTGGGCAAAAGATGGACTTATTAAGTTCACAAATGTGATTTTCTGGGGACACCATGCGGCCGCCATTTTGAATTTTACCATGAACATTTGCGCCTAGAATACTGCAATTGGGCTAAACATGACCTAAACTATTCAGTCAGGCATAAACTATTCAGTCAGGAAGTTTGAGCTTGCTAGCTGTCTTCTATACCGAAATAGCTTGGAAACTTTTAAAAAATGCCCATGATTTCTCGCCTTGGTCAGGTAGGGTTACCGTTCATCGGTTGCCATATTATTCAGACTATGTTGCCACACCATACAGCACATGATCTGCTTCACTATATTAGATAAGCCATTGTGCAAAATTGGACAGGAATAGAACAGAAAGAAAGACCTGTAGCTTGACCAAGATATCTTTCTTTGATCCTCATGGCTTTTCGTAGCTTTTAGGACGCCATCTTGGATTGACCCACTTTTTGATACTTAGCTGCCACTCTGACATGGCCAGCAAGGTTTTTTGTCACCTACAGGTATCACGTGATAAGAAAAACATCATGAAGCTTTGCCCCTCACCAATAAGTCAAATTTCCGGTCCTAGCTCATGGACTATATATGAGATATTACATATCTGCACTGTTTTGTCTTTTCAGGGAATACATGTATGTTTTGAATGGCTTCCTGCTCATGTGGGTCTTTTGGGGAATGAGTCAGCTGACCGATTAGCCAAACAAGCCCTTTTACTTCCTGATATTTTCATCCCAGTTTTAATGAACATGTCCGAGATTTTAAGTTGGCTCAAACCCCCATTCATTCGCATGTGGTAGGAAGACTGGGATTCCTCTACAAAAGGTCACTTTTATCATGTTTATAACTCGGATGTTATTTTAGCCCATGATCTTAACTTATCGTCCCGACTTGCGGAGAAACTATTTTATAGAATTCAATCTGTGCGGATTTTATCATCCGATGTAAGCGTTTTTAATTTATACTGACCATGTATTGTAGATTTTAACTTATCCCTTTTGTATTTGGTTTATCTATGATTTTGCTGTGATGTATGTGCAGCACTACTATTTTTTGCATGGCCAATACTTATATTTATTCTTTATAAACTTGTGTACGTTTTTGTCTGCTGCTTTCAACCTGCTTTTGCATGTGTATGCATGTGTTCATTATGTGATTTTTTTGCTGTTTTTTCATTTATACAAATTTGCATGGCCTACATATTGATTGATTTTTATATATTTTACTTTTCCCCTCCATGTATATAACCTGCCAAACATTTAATATCGCCTGCCTTTCCCTGAGTCCTAACACTTGAAATCTATCTTCTATTCCTTCTGCATGTTCAATTCGTTGAGATAATTCCCCCCCCCTCCCCAATATTCATACAGATTCATACAGATTACTAGAAGCAATATCAATGACATGTCGCGAATCATTCTATCGAATGGGGCGCCAATATCCGAAATTCTGTCAGTTTCTCTGCTACCTGTAACCATGCAAAGACATATATTCAACAGGGTATTATTGATATTGTTAAATGGGGTCATCTATGGGGTTTTAAATTTTCATCTGTGAAAACTGAAGCTGTATGCATTTTTATGGGTGTACATGTCACCAATTTTATGGATTTTCGAAACTTCAGAGAAATTATAACTCCTCACATTAATTCCATCGTAATTCGAGTTTTCGAGTTTCATGTGAATTAAGAACATGCAAAAACGGATTAATTCCATTATGACATATATGTTTTACATTTATGTATTTATGAACTTATGAACGTATGTCATTTTAAGCTGACCAAATGGTTAGGCAAACAAGAATTATGTAGGTTATTTCCATAAAGTCTAACTTAATTTTGCTGAGTCCTTAATAAACATGGCCATGTCTATCAAATTTTCATGGTTTCTTCCTGTTTCTCCACATATAGTATCATGTTATTATTCCCTGTTGAACCCTGGTAAGGGAGCCTACTGTTGCTGTATGTCAATGTGTGCGTATCACAAATTCCTGTTACCACGATAACTCGGAAAACATTCAGTAAATCAACTCGAAATTTCACTAAAGATATATTAGGGAAGTAGCTCTCATGGTATTCAATTTGACGTCAGTAGGCCAAAGGTCAAGATCCAAGCACTTTGGACCTAAATCTATCCTGATTCAGCCAACCTCTCTAGACTTTACACGTGTTATCCATCTGATAACAAAGCGACTCACCTGTTTAGGTCAAAGTTCAAGGTAAAATCCTTTCGAAACCGGCAATAGCTATATCTTGAGGTATTATTCACCAAACTTCTTAAAACTTCATAGTTTTTTTTTTGCTGATATACCGGTAATGCCAAAGAAGTCAATTATCATCCCCATGTGGACCCTAATCAGGGGATATGGAATCGCTGCCACTCTTGTGTCAAAATTCTTGTTAACAGGATAACTTCGGAATGATTAAGTCATTTCACTTCAAAGTTTTACAGAAAATATACTGGGAAAATAGCTATAATGCTTTTAATATTAATTTCGGTCATTCAAATGCTAAGGTCACAGCCCCTGAACTATACGTGTGATTAGAAAATATCTATTTTGTTGAGGTCAAAGGTATAGTTATTACTAAGAACTTCTCAAAGCAATTTCTTTGTGACAAGTAACATGAACAAGTTGAACCACTAATATCAGATATTTGTTCTACAGGGTCCTTTCTAATTAAGTCCACATTCGCATAACAGTGTATTGTTTGGTTTTGATTTATATCTCCGATAAGTACGTGGTACTGTGCAAACAAAGGTTATCTATGTGTCTCACGTGTCAAATGCTATATCAACACGCGAACAACGAAGATATCCACTAACTTACACTTCAATACTGATTGAAGGCGGGCTCTTTGTTCAATTTGTTCTGAAATTGTATCATTCATCTTTGATCCACAAAGAATCGCATAAAATATGTATGAAAGTTTGCCTGCATCTTTTTACTTTTTCTGTGTTTTTAATAGGTTTCGACGCAAAGCTGTTCCCCGAGCGTGCATTGTGTTAATCTTATCTGGAATGAGCTATATGGGACCTGTCCAAGCCTGGGGGAAAATTCGACCGTCCGAAAAATTACCACATTATACCCTTGAGTCAAGCTCTATCGGAAAATGAAATAAAATTCAAGATGGCAGATTTGATGACGTCGAAGTGACGTCATTTTCAACCCTACCAGGCTTGGGGGGCCAAAACCAAACTTTCTTAGCTATCTCCGGGACGACAAAAATTGGAGAGTTGAAACGCCGTGAATTTATAGTTTATCATATTGGGGTCATTTTGAGTCTACTTGCATAACCCCCGAGCATGGGTAAATTTAAGATGGCTGCCACGTTTGGTACCAAACAAATGATGTTTTTGTCATATTTCTTCAACATTTCTGCTTTTTCGCGATGAAAAATGGGCAAAAGCTATTTTATTTCACATCACATTAATATTTACTAATCTATCATGCTATTTTTGCCCAGAAATTGCATAAATAAAAAATTCGGAAAATCTGACCGAAAAATCGACCAATGTGACGTCATCAAAGCGGCCAACTTGGATTCTTTTACATTTTCTGGTAGTGCTTAACTCATGGGTATAGTGTGGTAAGTTTCATCTCCCTAGCTCAAGGGGTAAGAAAAATAATTAGGGGCGATTTCGGCCCCCCCCCCCCCAAGTCCTGGACAGATCCCAAAAAGCCCAGGATTAAAACAGACATTTTTTGGTCGATTTTTCAGTGTCAGATTATTCTATTTTCCATGTATGTGTTTTCTTCACGAAACCGCAATAAAATTAGCAACTAATAGTCTGGTGCGAAATTAATGTTTTTTCTCCATTTTTTTCTCGCAGAAAAGCAGAAATTTTGAAGAAAAAATGCAAATAAGCTCAAAATACCCCAATAAGATAAACTACAAAGCCACGGAGTGTCATCTCTCAGGTTTTTGTCTTTCCATCGTCAGGGTAGAACGTTTGGTACTGGGACCATTATTGGAGTCCCCTAAGCCTGGGAGGGTTATACATGTATCTCTAGTGTAGCAAGATGACACCCACACATGGGAATCAGCATCTCCATCTCTGCGATATCCACAACATCGTGCTAATTCGAGCGCGATTTAGGGCACACGAGCTACGTATGAGAGACTGATCATGACGCCAGTTGGAGACCCGAAGACATCTTCGTATGCGAGGTTGATATTGCAGATGCTCGAAATAACTGCAAGTGTAGTTTCACATCTCCCTGGTATAATCCGTGGCGTGTACGACTCCTCCTCCTTCTCCTACTCCGCTTTACTCGTTATGCTATTAAAGAAGCCGCCCAGGGAGGCAAGAGACATGTGGGTTTCACTTCTTAATCCGTGGCGTGTCCGACTCCTCCTCCTCCTACTTCATGAGATCCCTTGGTCACTCTACAGTAGAATGGGTCGCCTGCACATGCGTGATGAGTAGTATAGAAAGGGTACAGCGGGTCGCATATGTGTGGCGCGGGATAGGGTGGGGCGAGAGACCTGGGGTTTCACTACCTGAAATTCCATTGGCCAGGCTTGCACCCCACAGTAGAATGGGTCGACTGCGCATGCGCGATGAGTAGTGCGCGATGACTAGTATGGAAAGGGCACGCGATCTCCCTATTTTGTTTAATCTTTGCGGCTCATTTGGGTGTTCCTGTCTGGCTGGTACTTATAACACCTAGTTGCGCTCAATCTTCATCCTCCCAAAAGCTGATGGTTTTGGTACAAGGATGTTCTCTGCTGGTAAATCAAAGAAACTAACTTTTTGAATAACGTGTTTTGTTGCATTCATAATAGGCGGGAAAACAAAGAAAAAAGTATAGGTTGGTGTGCATTTTTTAGCTGTAGGCAACAATAAGCGGACTGACCCAGGCTCCCTTTGATAACACCGAAAAATAGGGAATAGCCCTAGTTTTGAAGCCTATTCATGAAAATTTATATATTTAGTATCTAACTTTTTCTTATATTCTGTTTGCAGATAATTGCAATATCGCAAAATTTATCAAATTGGATGGATGTTGCTGTGCAAAATTCTCAGCTAGAAGGCTTTTAAAGGAAGTCCCGATCTCTTAACCTAGGAAAGGGAGATAACCCAATAGGAAAAAGGCAAAATGGCCGCCAAATCCAAGAACACCAGCGAACATCCTTAAATGATCTAATAATCTTTACGCTGATTGACTTTCTAATCATAGTGAGTTAGCTTTTCCCTTTCGACAGAAGAAACGAGCCAGCCAGCAAGACGAAACAACTAGTTACATTTACATAAAAGAAACTCATTTAGCTGTTTCGTTTGTGAAGCCAAAATTAATATTTTCATATCTGCACGGAATATCCATAATCTATATAATATTCTATAATGCCTAGACCTAAAACAGCGTTAATGTACGATGGAATTGAGCTTCCATCTATTTGCCTTTTCACTCTTAGTTTGGATTTAAAATTTATATATATGACACCGATCCAAAAATAAGATTGCGATACAAAATCACTGCGATATGGTGACATTGGAAATATTAAATTCGTTCTTGGTTCAAAGTGTCATAATGCATGCTGAAATGAATACGAAAACCCCCGAAACATTCGAAAGCCCAATTTCAAACTCATACAATTTTAATACTAAAATTGGGTATTTTTCCGCTTTTTATGCAGAAAAAAAATAAAAAATGTTGCTTCACAAAAGTTTGCAGATAAAGGAGATTCGCCTATGCAAAGTTAACTACTCCGAGGAGAATACAGTGGCATCATAGCCTGTTTCTCAGAGAGGGAGATCATATGAGAGAACCTACAATTATATTCAACGTGTTCAGGTGTAGATACTCAGCCCTCCTGCAGATACTTTTCCACGCCCTTTATAATTTGTCTTTATATACACCTATGGATCTCTTTATAAGTGTCTTTATAAGGTATGCCTTATAGTTATGGCAATGTATATATTTATTGAAAGCGTACAAGGATTCCAAATATATAAATGTGTTCACTGTAAATAAGAAGGTTGTGGCGATAAAATATTTAGAAAAAAAGCCCTTTCTTTAAATGACTATTTTCAAAAAAGTATTCAACTTGTAACTTACATCACCATTCCCTGTAGAAGACATTTTCTGGTACACGATTCCATTTGTTTATGCTTGGACCGTGCGATTTATTAAGACAAAGCACCGGTAGAAAACTACCATTCATTCCACCAACTTTAGCATACCCCGATGACATCAAATGCATATAAACGATATCACACACCATCCAACAGATAGAGCCTATCTGCGCTATATCGGAAAAACTCATTAAACAAATTCTTTACAAATAAATCTAGAAAATAACCTATGCAAAAACAATGCCTGCCCCGACCACAATCAGTCATAACAGGGAAGAAACCTGCCTACAACCCATTGCAGCTCGGCATACTCTATGGGGGTAGAGCAGTTGCTCATTTAAGCAATAAGATGTACTACAAATACCATACTACAATCAGGCAACAACATATATATATACATATGTATATACCATTCTTGAAGACATAATCAAATAAGAAAACAGTATCCAAATATTACTAAACAAAAACCTAAACCAGTATTCACCATCAATTTATAATCATGAAATATTATTGCCATGAACATATGATATGCACATATTAATATGGTTGAACATTTACCAGCACGGTCCCAGTCAGTCGTGCTGAATGAAAACTTCACTACAACTCCTTAGTTCAATACATATCCCAGGGCGGGAAGCACCGCCGTGAGGGCAAGCCCAATTGTTTACCAAAACAATTGATTACAACATTACTTCAACCAGATCAAGCAATTTCTCTCTAATTCTTGCTTCAACCAAGAGAAATAATATAATCTAACAGGAAATCCGTGTTTCAGTTTTGTCAATGTTCGTCTAGTTCTTATATTCTATTCACATTCATTCAAATTGCAAAGTTCAAAACTGCCAGTTGCTCGATTTTGTGAAGAAATATTCCATCAAATGTTAATAGAATGAGAACTAGACTAAAATTCATCAAACTTAGACGCGGATTTTCTATTGGGGTTGTCTTCTACAGGAATTGTTTTTCTTTAATTCCGAATATCTTCACAACCTACCGCCGAACAAATTTATATATATGGACTCCTTGAAAAAAGCGCCTTCAATAAAAATACATTACCATAGCTATGAAGCATACTTTTAGCTTTACAAAGACAAATTATACAAGTTGTGTAAAAGTGTGTACAGGAGGGCTCAGTATCCTTAAAGGAACGGCAATATACTGGCGAACTCAATATAGGATATAAGATTCAATAGTACATTTGTGATCTTTCTCAAATATATGCCTACGGTAGTCTATCAGTCATTGTCCATCAATCAGACAATGACATTTCAATAAGAGAGTGGATATTCCTAACATATATATATCGCCTGTTTTCCTATTTCCACCCATTCTTCACTGGAACGAACAAACGGAGTAGAGTTGTAGATATGAGATTTGAATCTATGGCGGCATCTTGCTATAAACGACAAAATGATTGAATGAAGGAATGAATGAATGAATAATAACTCGATAATTTCATAAGCCATGGCTTGTTTACACGAAAGTCGAGTATGATATCAATTAACAAAGATAATTAAAACAACGATACATATCAAGAGAAGAATAACATTGCAAATAGAAATCAAGCAAGCGGATACTAACATGATTCAACATAAGAATTACTAAAAAGAAACTGTCAGGTCGAACATAATGATTGGTTAAAACTTTTCAGTATGAATTAAAATAATTTAGTATATTAATTACTAAACAAAATAATAATAATAATAACAAAAATAATTATGATAAAAATGCACATTGACATCAAATTATGTGGGTGCTAAAATAATTCAGTATAAGAATAAGAGGTAAAAAAATATAGAATAGATTAACAGATTTGCGTATTCAGGACCAGGCATTTTCGGAACAGACGTTGATAGGAGGGACGTTTCAAAATAAAAAGAGCACGTACTATGACCTTTGTTTTAATGTGAACGACATGTTTGGGATGATGATACTATGATGATGATATGTAGTGAGCGAACAATACGCGTAATTTTGAGGTGACAGAGAGGTTACTGGAAATCTACACCCTACTAACGCATTGATGTCGACTTATTTCACAAAAGGATTAAACCAGTGCTATTGCACGGCTGTAAGACCAACGGATAATACTGATTTAATAGACAGATTACAGTTACAGTTAATAAAAAATCATTTCGAAAGATAATAACAGGACGTCCAGTACAATGTGGGTGTTTTTGGAGGGGGGAGGGAAATTTGGTAGGCACCCCCTAACTGTGAAATAAATCGCGGAATGGTCAAATATTCCAAAACTTGGATGTGTTGAATAATCTTTCGAGCATTATGCATAGATTCGTACCCGAGCAGGTATGGTACTCGCTATCGTAGATCTACTAGGATATATTAAGACTCTACTTCTGAACAAATAAACTCCCTTCAACTGTGTTTGCAATTAAACTGAAATGTCTTATTTGTAAAATAATGGTGTTCTTGTTCCCTTATAGTTCACAATTCTAACTGGCTCTCAATGCAGCTTTTGGAACCAAACAAAATGGTCATTCTATTTGACTGTGCGTTTGCTGAGGATGGGTGTGCCGGTGTTATAGACTCATCTGTCCCCTTTCAACGTTCAAGGTTAGGAAGGTTGAACTCAGGAGACGGCTTTTTTCTTTATTTTTTACTTTCTATATCTTGGCATGTTACATAATATACCCATGTTAATGAACTATTTGTTGCTTTATTAGATTGTTTTACTAAGTCTACAAATCTTGTTAACACTATCTTAAACATATACATGTGTACGAAGTCATAGTACACGAATACTTATGAAAGGGGAAATGCCCACAGGAGGAAACGTCTGAAGAGGAAATGTCTAGGGGGGGATGTCCTCAGGAGGAAATGTCCTGTAATCAGAGTAATGTACCTCAGTTTTTTCTTGGTTAAAGGGTAGAAACATGTAAGGTTTTGGGATAGGGTATGGGGTTCGGGTTAGGTTTTAATTGAACGGTTAGGGGCAGTGAGCAGAAGCATACCGGGAGTGGAAAAATTGTTCAGTGGTATGAGGAGGGTAAAGACTATTGCGCCGCTGAAAAGGTTCACCATGCAGATACTGCCTCATGAGACGACTCGCGAGTGTATATATGATACTTATCAAAATAAATACATTGATATTCATGTCATGTTATACCTGTAGGTCTAATTTAGCTAAATCTTCCTGGTGTTACTGTTACGAAATAATATGTTGTTTTTTACCTTTGTGAAGACAACTTATTCGCTTCTACATAAAAAGCTGTGGATTGTATGTAACCTACGGAAAAAAAATTTCTAACATATCTGATATACATCTAATATATCTGCCGTTATATTTTGCTACAATATCCTAACATGTGTAAAAAGTTATATTGATTGTCTCATATCATATAATATGTCACCTTGTTTATGTTACCTATTTCCGAACAGGCTATAATCTAACCAGGTTAGCTGATAAATACACGGGATTGATAAAAGGTTATCAGTACTGTACCCTGCGCTCGATGTGAGATAACTGGAGACGTTGGTTGCAGGTCACAAGCCACCATTGAAGTTTCTGGGAAGGCTATTCTCAGGATTTGACTTTCGGCGAACATTGATTGACTGTCGCACATGACTGGACTCAAAATTGTCTGTAGCGTATTTTAATATGTTTCTGTAATATTTGACTTTGAAATATATTAAAACCGCATTTTCAAATCGTAACCAGAAAAAAACCCTGGGTCAGTTGGATTGGCCACTTTCGAAAGGAAAGGGATTTTAGCCTATACCTGGTGCGATTGAAATCGGAAAAACAACAACACCAAAAAGGTCCTAACAATAATTGTATTTCAATGTAACGCCATGAGAAAATATATGTACACAATATGTGAAAGTTCTAGCTCGATTGCGTGATAATTATAGTTATGACATGAAACTGGAATTCGCATTATGTGCTATTTCGGAAAAATAGGGTATAACTCGAGTCATTCAAACACACATTTAGACACGAAGGACCCCTTCGACAAAAACACCATTTAACTTAGAGATGTGCGGTAGCATTACATCTCCAGTGTTGGAAAAATCTGTTTGGCCCAAGAGCTCCTTCGTGTCCAAATGTGTTCGAATCACTCGATTTCAATTTCCTGTCATAATATTATCATAACGCAACCGAGCTAGAAATTTCACATATTTTTTACATATACATGTATATTCTCTTGCCGTTACATTACAACTCAGTTATTGTTAGGCCATTTTCTTTTTTCGATTTCAACAGCACCACGTACAGGCCAAGATGCTGCCTAATCGTGCCATTCTCCTTTGCCATAATGATGACCCTATTTCTGGCGGTCTTATCCCGACAAAATGTATGCAGAATTCTATAATACTTGTGTCAATAACATCGAGCTAACCAGTGCAATAATTACAAGATTTACCACGGTTATGTGAAATGTACATGTGGCAAGTGCAGGTGCTCATTACGAGATTCCATTTCACAAGTCGGGTGAGGAAAGGGACGTCTGCTTTCATACAAGTAACAATCGAATAAAACAAACAAATAAATTACAGGATGAAACTTTCCTTCTCAAGTTTAACTGTTGTTTCCATCGAGAAATTGATTAACAAAGCGACACAAATAGGCACATATCCACGTAATTTTCCAACAGCTGACTGAGTTGACACAATCACTCCCCGATTGAGAGACAACATAAACTCGTCCACTGGCATTGGCACGATGCCAATGTCAGTGGACGTTTTTTTGTTCAAAAAAGGAGAGAAAGGTTGTCAAAGTTTGAATATGCTTTCAAGCTTTCATTGTAATCTTTGTTGATAATCAATTTGAGTAGTTCAATAGAATAGAAATAATATTTTCATAGAAGAGCTAAATCGTTATTTTACGCACGGTTAGTGTGGGAAAGTTGAAAAATTAAAGGCACGGGCTTCGCCCATGCCCTAACAGAAGAATCGACCAAAAAATGCCTGTTTCGAAGATGACATCATTGTGCAGTCATCAAACCGACCATCTTGATTTTTTTTTCATATTTTTCTGATAAAGGTTGAAACAAGGGAATATTGTGGTAAGTTTCAGAGCCTAGGTTTAGGGATAAGAAATATATTCAGGGGTCTGAAATGCTATCCCCCGGCCTGGACAGGTCCCCAAAAAACCCAAGCCAGATATGAGTTAAATAGGGCGATTTTTTATTGATTTCTGACCTGTTAGAAAGAAACGGAAATTGGACTTTCTCCATTGTCACATGTTTAAGTGCCTCTCTCTTCCAGCGAGGCACAGAGTCACAGATAAATGCCTATTTTCAGACAATCTTCTGCTCGCTCAAGCCTGATAGAATGCCTCCAAGTCTAAACGTATAGTGATAGTCTTTTCAGTCTACTGTGGGCGCTCTGGCTATTATTTCTTAGTTTACAGCTCAACCCTAGTATCGCCTAATTACTATAAAGAAATTGAATTAAAGCGTCAGTAAGATATTTTCAAGCCTTTTGTCTATAAATTCTGTGCTGTGGAAACTTTTATTTACGCATTCCCTTTGCTGACCTCCCCCCCCCCCCCAAACCCTTAACCCTACCTGGCCTGGGGGAGGCGGAAAGTGCCCCCTATTGAACTTTTCTCTGCTGCTCCGAAACGACAACACCGAGGAGGCTGAAACTTGGATGACCTCTGAGCTTATCGTATTGGGGTCATTTTGAGCCTATTTTCATATACCCCCGGGGCAGAGGAGCATGGAAAAATTCAAAATGGCGGACATGTGGTCCGCGAAAGTCGTGTTTTTCAATCTTTTTTCTCCATTTCTTCACATTTTCCTTGACTAAAAGGCCTTGAAAGTATTTTATTCATGCAAAACTAATTATTGCATTAGATTTTTTCGCGAGAAAAATCTGAAAAATGAAAATTTCGAAAAATCGACCCCAAAAAGGCCGAAAAATGGTTTCCGAGAAGATGACGTCACTGTGATGTCATCATGGCGGCCATCTTGGATTTTTTACATTTCCCGGTAGAGCTTGAACCCGAGATACTGTGTGGTAAGTTTCAACGCTCTAGCCTTAGTGGTAGAGAAAATATATAGGGGGGCACTTTCCGCCTCCCCCCCCCCCCAGGCTGCGATACACAACCCAAACCGCCCAGGCCAGATAGGTTAACACATATCAGAGGTCGTTCTCGTCAATAAGCTCAAACACTAAATTGAATGACTGGTCTCGAATAACGAACTGCGAACCGCGGTCTAACTTTATGAACGTAAATTAGGGCATATATTCACAAACTGTAATGACTGCAAGTTAGAATGGCCTGGTTTGTCAACTAACTGCATGTATGGGAATTTGCCGGATTCTAACTGTAGATATGATACAAATTAGCAGTAAAATTGTGCTTTTATTTCCCCTCTACACTGGGAAGGGGTACATTTTCGCTATCCCTATGGACAGATAGAATTATGCGGATCAGAATTAACTTCAGTAACTGTACAAATTAAAAATCTAGAAAAGAAATTATTAAATGATCTTATGGTGTCAAATATTTCAAATACGTTTTTGACTGTTCAAGGGTCCAAATATTGAAGGAAATGGCATTTTAATGTGACCATCGATAAATTTGCAAATATTCGATGCATGACCTTTATATCTGCATATGCATATGATTGTTTGTTACTGGTTTGGTCACACAAAGTGTATCGAAATCTGATTAGGTTTACTTGTTTGTAGGTCGTAAACCATCATTGACGTTGTTATCAGGACGTCTGTCTTGACTTCCAGGGAACATTGATTGGCCATTATTCCTTTAATACTGGATCGGTAAAAGATCGGAAAAAGATCTGGGCCAGTTTGAATGGCCACCTCCACTTTTTGCCGTAAGGTGGGGCGGGATGACCCTATTTCTGGCGATTTTATCTCGACAAAATGGTGAGAATGTATGTTGATTTTTTTTTTATATGTTTGAGCGGAAAGGTCAGGCTACGTGGTGTGGTGGGTCATTTGATGCGGCGAGTATGGTGAATATAGTTTTCTTAATATAAGATGTGCTGAGCCAATTTACTACATTTTACAAATAACATAAATTCAGTGATTGGATTCTTAATGTTTATTTTGAATGAAACATTATATATTTGGCAAATACGAGGCTACTCAGTGCAGTGTTATGAGCTGTAGCGTAATCGCCGCCGTGCAGTCGTCAAGCCATTGAGCTAGCTCGCAACTGACAGTGTTATGTGTGTTGTTACACGAGGACTGTGCAGTTGGAGGTTGAGCACACCGACTTGGGTGTTGAGCAATGTCCTGGTCTGACAGCGTAGTGGACATTGCTAGAGCCCATTACTCTGAGTAACATGAAGCAGAAATAAGTGTCAGATAGTTAAGCAGTCAAGATGGGTGAGCAAGCTTGAGGTGGTGAATGGGCTGGTAGTGGGAGAAGAAATATTGGAGAACTTATGAAATGACATCCAGCTGATTGAGACTCTGACTTCAAACTGAACGCAATACAGAGAAACAAGATAAACTCTGTTTGCCCAGAGGTCAACTAATCTATTAACCAAAACAAAGATACAGGATGTGGGTGGGAATTACATACACATGATCACAACAACCTCAGTGACCTGGCTGTGAAGCAAACACACATGTCAGCTGCAGGTCAAGTGTCTGTCAATGAGTACTGGTCAAGGAGTTCAATAAACAGCTGTTATTTGTAAACAAAGCTCAATGAATTTAAGATACTATTTACAAATAACACAAATTCAGTGATTTGATTCTAAAGGTTTATTTTGAATGAAACATTATATATTTGGCAAATATGAGGCTACTCAGTGCAGTGTTATGAGCTGTAGCGTAATCGCCGCCGTGCAGTCGTCAAGACATTGAGCTAGCTCGCAACTGACAGTGTTATGTGTGTTGTTACACGAGGACTGTGCAGTTGGAGGTTGAGCACACCGACTTGGGTTTTGAGCAATGTCCTGGTCTGACAGCGTAGTGGACATTGCTAGAGCCCAATTGAAGCCGCAGGCTGAGAGCCCCAAGGAGGAAAGGAACTAGTGATATTCAAATGATACATATGGTAGTATGATACAGTTAATGCCTGCTGAGAATTGTAAAGTTCGATAATAATAATAGACTAGAATAATAATCAATGCCAGACTTTGGTACCAAACCAATACAGATATATACATTGTATGAGGTGGGCTCAGCTGGGAGGAGATGTAACAATTATACATGCATGACAATGTGTTAGATGTGATATATATACAGAGAACAACCAACTGGCGGATAAAACTGTGAAGTTCAACTTTTTTTTTTTTTCTTTTTTTTAAATACAATTGTCAGTCTAATAAAGTTTGTTCATGTAGTACAAGGAGCTCCACAAATCTAAAACGCAGGTAACTTCGCATATCTCCCGATGGCCCAATATATGGGTCAGTGAGAGAACACATAATAGCACAGAATGATGATGCTTGGAATTACTGATTGTACATACTCCAATAATTGAATCTGCTCTTCATCACACAACACTTCACAAGATGGAGAACAGCACGCTTCTGATCCTTGGAATAATCGCGCACACAGCCCGAGTAATCTACTCCAGGCACAAGTAATTTACTCCATCTCATTATATACACATAAAACACAATTGAAGAGCCGATGAACACATGATCGAACAATCACTTCGCACAATGATAGAGGATGAGATCACTGCTGATGAGAGAATCAGATTTCGGACATGGCACTTTGCGCCTGTTGAAGAGTAGACCTTGACGTATGAATATACCGACAGTCCGCATCAGAGGACCATCGCCCCAATACTTTGATAAGGTGGTCTGGAATATGTGCGATCGATGCCGAGCTCGATGCGCCAATACGGAAACTGTGTCCAGAGTAATGAGTTTCGTTGAGATGGAGGTTGGAGAGAATTTTGCGGAGTTTAGAGATAAAATATTCCCTAGTTAGGGCAGTTTGATCATATAACATGAAGAGTGGGCTGGACGGATCGTTAGTGATCAAGTGGCGAACAGCCAGATATCTGCTGATATACATAACAGGACAGAGATGATTATCCAACTTAAATAATGTGATGGTAATCCCACTCCGGAATGGATCTGTTTTTGAGGATTTAAGGGTAAGTTCAGCATAATCATCTGATACTGATATGTCAGATAAAGTCAAGTTCAAATTTGGGTTAAATGCTGAAGAACAGGTGAACTCCCCACATCGAAGAAAGCCAAAAAATGCTGTTACACAGGCAGTTGCCAACAGTAAATCTATGTATGGAGAGAAAAGACCTGCCTGTAAAGCGATGCAACAATTAGCTAGAATGGTTTTGGTGATAGGGAGACGAGGTTTGCTGTGAGAACCTTGAATTCTTTTTATGGCTCGCATGATTGCAAATAGACGAGGCAGTTGCGAGTTGTTGGGGATAATCCATGGATGGGCTTGGTCAGTAAGGATGTAAAAATGTCTTACAGCACAGAGATAAACTTTGATAGTGGAATACTGTAAATTTAGTTTAGAGTAACAATGGGCAGCAAAATATGTTAGCGTGACCTCAGAAATTGGTGGCAGGGGCCCTATCTTTATGTCATTTGCCTGGCAGCACTGTATACCATGTTGGATAAGGAATAACCTGAACTGATTGAAACCAGCACTATATATCCTCTGAGTGTTACTGGAAATTGAGTGAGACAAGAGCATATTCACTGTGTGATGGAGGTCCATGTCACATCGGAGAAGGTGGGACATGGAGTTGGATTCTTCTCTGCCGCTGGTGCCAGCATGCGGAATTTCTGTAAATTGAAACGGGATAAAGCATCAGTAACCTGATTGGAAGAGCCTGGCACATGTTCGGCGAGCACGGCAAAGTTATTTTGAGCTGCACAAAGAAGCAAGCGTCTCAACAGCGGCATGATAGCGTTGGACTTTGACCGTTTCTTCTTAATAATTTCGACCGTGCTCATATTGTCGCAGTGGAAGAGGATTCGCTTTCTCGACCACTCGTAGCCCCATAAGACCGCAGCACACACAATGGGGTAGAGTTCCAGAAGGGCAGTGGATAGAGAACTCGTGGGTAGCTGTAAAATTTCCGCAGGCCATTCTCCATAGAACCAGCGACCTTGGAAGAATCCGCCATAGCCTTTCGACATGGCAGTATCAGTAAACAGTTCCTAATCAATGGTTTTTGTGGCGTAATTTTCCAAGAATAGGGAAATACCATTCCACTTTGAAATGAAGTTTTTCCACATAAGGAGTTCGATCTTAGCATACTTATTTATGTGTACAAAATGGAAAGGCTGCTGCACAGAATATGCAAGATTTATAAGGTAGTTAACGAAAGCTCGACCTGGTTTAATTACCCTGCAGGCAAAATTGAGGTGCCCTAACAGACTGAGTAATTTCCTTTGAGTGACTGATTTGTTAATAAGGAAATTATCAATTGCTGCAACGATTCGTGCTTGTTTGTCCGGTGGTAATTCTGCCTGCATGCTGATAGTGTCTAAGCAAATACCCAAATAGTCAGTCCGGGTGACCGGTCCCATAGTTTTATTGCTGGCTAGGGGAATGCCAAGTGTGTTGAACAGCATAGTCAGTATGGACATGGCATGTAGGCCATCCTCTTGGCACTCGTCGATAACAAGATAATCATCCAAGAGGCAAAGAATGTGTTGAATGCTATATTTATTTTGCGCTATCCAACCAACGGCTTTCGATAAACAGTTAAATATAGCAGGACTGGAACGACATCCAAAAACTAGTCTGCAGAAAAAATATAAATGTTCTTTCCACTGAAATCCAAACAAGTGCCATCGGTCAGGAGAAATGGGAAGTTGTTTGAAGGCATCACGTATATCCGCCTTACACAACCAAGCCCCTTGTCCGATATTGTTAATGATACTGATGGCATCGTCAATTTTGACATAGGAGGGGGATGCAGACTCTTTGTCAATGAGGTCATTGATACTGCAATCAGAAGAATCGCAAGGGGCTGATAAGTCCAGAATCAACCTTTTCTTACCAGAGTATTTCCCTGTAGCAACACTGAGTGGACTTATACGATAATTAATGTATGGGGAACTCGTGAATGGACCAACAAGGAAGCCTTTCTCAAGTTCAGTGTCTATTAGGTTAGATACTATGCCTGGTTCCATATTGGCAGACTTGTTGTTTTTTACAGATCACTGTATTTGTACCAGGATCAAAACCGTCTTTACTACCCGCACATAAAAACTCCACAAAGTCTCTATCAGGATGATCTACAAGTGCCTGCCTTAAGGCCAGGTATTTGATTGGTGAGGTGGCACAAAAAGTCAACTTTTGTAGTCAGGGTCTACGGAAAGGGGTATTCGGATTTGTGGTTTTCGACCTACAGTCCAAAGCGGGATGTTCTCCATTGCAGGTAGTGCACACATGAACATATCGGCATGGAGATCTAGTGCATATCTTTGCATTAAAGTTGTTACAGATCTCCCTTCCTCCATAGTAGAACTTTGGGCGGCTATCTATGAAGGGGCTGCCGCTTTCTCTCTGTGCATTGGACAAAACTGGCCTTAATGGTTGAAACTCTGACATAGTGAACATGCTTGTGATTTCGAACCGGAGAAAACACGTTGAAAGATTGTGTCATCTATCAAACCCCAATTCAGTAGTTTGCCATCTTCTAATAGATAGGAGGCAGCCTTGGCTGCGAATTCTTTGTGGTATTCGTAGAACAGCGAGCCATACCGCACATGCATGTCAAGGATGTTCTGCTCATAGGTGTCAAGTGACAGTCTTCTTAGGGGGTATTTGTTACAGATGACAGATTTATATCTGTAAAAGGCTTGAAGGAATTGAGTAATGCTGAATTTCTTAGCTAATCGAGGGTCTGTCGGTGATTTCCAGTTCAATTCCAGATTGTCAGATACTAAAGTTTTTGATTTTGGTGCTTCGTAGTCCGGGGTGAGTAGACTGGCTAGGTTTACATCTTTTCCTTCAAGAATGTGTTTCTTCAAAGTGGGTGAAATCTTTATTTTGTCTGGGAGAGTCGAAGGATCAATACCAGTGACACTACTTGGATGAAAAAGTGGCCTACCTGGAATTATCCCTGGTTGTCGCTGCATTTCCATGCTGGCGTAAACACTTTCCAAATCATGATCGGTAGAGTCCTGAGTTCGAGCTACAGGTGTTGGTATGGCTGGTGACACATTTGGCAAACGTGATTGAATACTCTGCATTTGTTGTTGCAGACTGCCGCATGTGTTTTTTAATTCGGACAATACTTCCGAGAGACCAGCTGTTGTTGAGACTTGGGCACCCGTAACTTGGCTTGCAGTTGATGGAACACACAAATTATCGGAGTGAACATTCCTTGGAATACTTCCTGTATCGGAGTCGGCAATCGGGGGGGGGGGGCGAACTGACTGCATGTTGTCAGCTGGAAGAATGTGATTTGCCAGAATAGGTGGCTGTGGGAATTGCCTCTGTGAATCTGTGTCCAACATGGTTTCCGTGCTAGTAGTGGGCGTCCGAGGTGATCGTGAACGTGTTCCTCCAGAAACCACTGGCCTAAAGTCATCGGCGGTGGCGGCAGGATAAAGTTGCAGCAAATGATTTTTCTTAAATCCG
>JAVTVY010053448.1:0-28019 GCA_036873755.1 Hanleya hanleyi
ACGCCTTAGATTTTGCACGGTAAGCTTGTATTTTGCTATCAAAATGCGATATGTATCACCAAATTCAAGAAACTTGGAGTGGAGGCGCTTGGTGTTGTAGCCTTGTTTTATAAGTTTCTGCAATAATGTTTTGTGACGTTGATTGAAATCGTCTCAATTAACACAGACTGAGGTCTGTACCCAAGCGTATTTGATCAGACTTGTTTTTGGTTACTGAAGACGGGCACCCATACCCGAAAATATTCCCAAACTAAACTGAAGCAGCCACTCAATCTGAAGTCAATCATAGATTACAGAAAAAAATAAGAGTTTACGCGACTTACTCGTCCGAACTAAACTATATCCTCTAACACAGGTTGGTGGCTGAAATTTACGATTTACTGCCATGGCAAAAGCTATACTATAGCAGCCTTTTAAAACCATCAGAAACTTGTCTCTAGGAACGATTTTTAGGAAATAAGTTTTGTTTAATACGTCCCTGCGCCAGTGCCTACATACTCACATAAAATACATACATTTAGCTAATATCCCTGATGAAAGCCTTCTTGTACAATAACGAAAGACAGTTGGAGATATACTTAAGAAATAATGTTTCCATAGGCGTACTCAGTGGTTATTTTGGTTATTTTACGCACGGGTAAGACCGAAGCCCGCCGAGCACGCCTATGAAAACACTATTTCTATTCTATTGCATTACTCAAATTTGTTATCAACAAAGATTAGAATGAAAGGTTGAAAACATATTTTAAACTTTTACAACCTTTTTTCCCTTTCTTGAAAAAAAATCGTCCACTGATGCTCCCGTCTCGGTTGGCATCGTGCCAGTGTCAGTGGACGAGTTTATGTGGTCTTTCAGATGGGGAGTGATACTCTGCATCAGCTGGATATATGTCTATTTGTGTCGCTTTGTTAATCAATTTCACGATGGAAATAACAGTTAAACTTGAGAAAGAAATTTCATCTTGTAATTTATTTGTTTGTTTTATTCGATTGTTACGTGTATGAAAGTAGACGCCCCTTCTCTCATCCGACTTGTGAAATGGAATCTCCCGATGAACACCTGCACTTGACGCGTGTTGATTTCACATAACCGGCACGGTTAGCTCGGTGTTATTGACACAAGTGTAAAAAAATAGTTGTTTTGGCAGTTCCTAACAGATCAGCCTAGAATCATGTTATCTCATACACATCACGAATCTCAGAATAGATTCACTCACATGCGTTGACCCATTCCATTTCTTAACTTGGTCTGGTAAATATCAATTTGTAGGAGTTACATAGGAGTATTCGACGATGACGTCTAAACAAACCTGTATTAAATCTTTCCATCGCTATTTGTTATACAATTACCGTACACTGGGTTGACAGAATATTCTATCATTTATCATGTTTAGTCATTTGTTTTTAACTGATTTCGGTTTGATCAATATCCGAAAATATCTGAAGTGGCACTACTGAATTATTTATTGTTCCAATAACTCTCAGAGAATTAAACGGCAAATATATCATGACAGATATCTTCAAGAAAGATAATGGAGAAAATAAACATGCTCCAGTCGCTAACCTTGTTTCAAATCAACACTTTTTCGCGAGAAAAAATACTGTATGTTTTGTGTGTATTGTGTGAACTGTTCAAAGAGATTATGGCATACATAGAAAATAAATACGGACACGTTCGACATCACTTAGTGGCACTCGTTCTGGGCAAGTTGTTATCGAATATTATATTACGTTACAGGCGAGTATCGGAAATGATACCACATCAGAGTACTAAGTTCCATTTGAATGAGCACCAGAAGCAGACAGTTCGTAATAAACGGACCGGTGATAGTGCGACAGGTCTATGTATTGTATTGAATTCCGATCTTTTGGTCCATTATGTAGCCTGACCCGGGTGTTTCTGATTGTTCTGATTGAAATGGCGTTTTAAATCACCATATCGATGGTTGCTGCGCCTCTCGGCGTATTACGAACGTATTAGATCAGGGCTGCATTCATTATGCACGGTGAAAATATATGGGATGCGTTACATTATCTTTATATCTATACAATTGAAGTAAAAGATACTGATGAGTATAACTAAGGACACATTGATGAACTGTTTAGTTTGGAAGTCTGAATTAATCCCGCCTGGCCTGTGATTTCCCCACGAAATATGTTTCTTACCCCAATAGCTAAGGAGCTGAAACTTACCACTTAGTGGGTCACGCTCCACCAGAAAATGTTAAAAAAAACATAAGGATAGCCACATTACGACGTCATAGTGACGTCAGCTTTAAAAAGGGCATTTTGGTCGATCGTTCGGTTGGAATTTTCGAATTTTTTTCTCACAAAACTGCATGATAAATTAGAAATAATAGTTTGATGTCAAAATGGTTTTGTCCACTTTTCCTAGCAAAAAAGCAGGAATGTTGCAGAAAAATGACGAAGACGAAAACGAAAACGTCTAAGATATACTAAGACATGGCAGTGTGACTAACGTCACAGGACCTACGAAGTAGGGTTTGATATGATTTAAGTGTGTACTCGAGAGATGACTTGGGGCCCTCTACGGGAGACGGTCAAGAGATGACGTGGGGGGCCTCTATCTAGAAATAACATGAAATAGATCTAAAAATTTCGAGGTTTGTAGATCACCTAAGTAGGTCAGCACAGAATTTGCTGATAGCAGTCCCCTAATGCACGTTCATGCCAAAAATCAAGGTTCTAATATCAATGATTCTCCTTATGTTGCCCGAGAAAGGATTCGGATGGACTGACTGACTCACTGACTACCGAACAATTTGAAAATGAGAGCCTACTTCGTAGGACAATTGAAAAAAACCCAGCAAAGATCAGTGAATGGCGACGGACAACAGACTATATATCGTTTGGTTTCAGAAATCCCGTCCCGCTGTGGTTCTAGCTACACAACCAGCTCGCTTATGTAGTACGATAATAAAATACGCAACGAAGAACAGTGATATTTATTTTGTTGTATCGGCATGTGAAAACATCACTGCTGATTCATCTAACAGAATGAAAAACCTATTGGACAATGAGGGTGAAGCCTATCTATGATTGACCTTTGTTAACATCAAACAAATCTCGAGGTTGTAATATAATATGCGGGTATGTAGCCTGTTATCAATGTTTTTTAGCGATCTTCTTACTGCGATCATCTTTCTGGCTCGCGCATTGTCATGACAGGACAGTCAGCATTATTGTGATGTTTGACTGTATCAATTAGTGATAAATTACCTGGTACATTGTTAAATGTAAGATCACCCAGAAAGTTGACATAGGAATACCTGTGATTTCAGGTCTCTGTGTCGTAACAGCTTGCCGTTCTAAACTGAATTATAGACAACAGTATGTTTTAATTGTCTGTTTAGTAAAGTTGGTATTTGAGTTAAACATATAGGAGACTTGTGTTTCATTCCATCAATGTGCAACCTGAAGAAACGCATCCCTATATCATCACTCTGTCCCACGGCTAAGATAATATCGTTTCCATGTGGTAACAAATGTAAATGTAACATTGCCACAGAACTGGTATAAGGGCACTCCATCATGCAACCGTATAGCAATGAGTGCATACAGCGAAAGCCCTGCTATTCGAAAATTTTCAAGTTTTCTAATGGGATAGGACCGATGCTCGGTCACTTTTCTGGCATTGTATTTGGGGCAGAATCGAGTGAGGGGTGTGTCTTTGGTACACCGGATGCAACGTTAAACAATACGGATAAGGTTTTGTTGGAATATTTGTCAAGCACAACTGATCGAAAATACAGGCCTTCAAGTGCCTACTATATTTCCTATATTTCCTATATTTTTGAGTCATTCCAGTATTTTCCTATATTTTACTCAAAACCTCTTATATTTCCTATATTTTGACTTTTTCTCATGAAAACTCTCATCAGTGCTCTGTAATGAGTCAAACTGATATGAGGAAATACATTTCAGAATTTTTCTTTCGCCTCGCTCCTCTCGGCCAATATAAAAACATTTCAATCACTCTATGGTGAATCAAATAACAGAACAGGTCACCTGAAAAGACCACCACTATGACCGCATTCAGTGAAAGTAATTTGATTAAAGTCATTGTAAGCCCTCAAGTAAAGTTTCCATCAAATGAAAGACCATTGCGAACAGTGTCGGAAAACATTTATTGTAATTTTTTACGATTTTATTAGACAGTAAACTGCAAATAAAGCATGGTTTTCTATGATGGTCTGTTACAATCATATCTAGGCCCAGTGACGTCACACTGCATTAATACATATATTTCAAACTTTGTATGCAGTTTCCAATGCTTTATTCAAGCTTAAGGTGTGTATACTTAGAGTTTCAACACAGACTCACTGTTCCAATGTGAATGTTTCACCAAAATCGGGGAAATTAAATGCAAGATTCAAATTGACTTGACACTTATGAGTTACCATCTCCCAGAATTGATGAAACATTCACATTGGAACAGTGAGTCAGTCTGTGTTGAAACTCTAAGTATACACACCTTAAGCTTGAATCAAGCATTGGAAAGTGCATACAAAGTTTGAAATATATGTATTAATGCAGTGTGAGGTTACTGGACCTAGATATGATTGCAACAGACCACCATAGACTACCATGCTTTATTTGCAGTTTACTCTGTGTAATAAAATCGTAAAAAATTTAATTAATATTTTCCCGCACTGTTTGCAATGGTCTTTCATTTGATGGAAACTTTACTTGAGGGTTCACAAGCACTTTAAACTCCAGAAAATTATCAAGTTTGGAACATACAATGTAGTACAGACCTGTCTTACACTCCTTTATTTCCTATATTTTATTCAGAAAATTCCTATATTTCTCCTATATTTTTTACAAATTTCCTTCTATATTTTCTCCTATATTTTCACTGTGAGCCACTTGAAGGCCTGAAAATATATTAAATAGCATATGAACAACAAAGAGGGAACGAGAGAAATTTATCTCCATCAATTATCTGACGAAATGACGTGAATACATCGAAAAATTGCGATTTCATAGATGAATGCCATTTGCAGATAGCAGTGTGTGAACTAGGCGATGGAAACATTCGTTTTCCTAAGGTACAACCTTTGGTGGAATAGCAGGAAAAAGCGGAGTTCTGAAGTCCCCTTGACGTGAATCACCAGCGTTGACAATGAGGAGCATCCAGATAAGCTCCGCCAGCGGATATTGACGTCAATAAATCAAAGCTCTCGATAAGAGTAGCCGAGAAGGCGAAAATTCATTATCAAGACAAAACTATTTACGACTCGAGAGATCCCCACAGATATATAAAACATGCGGAGCTATTACTACACAGGGGAATAAAGTTTTTTTTTATTGTGGTGACCTTGTACATCAACTCCAAAATAAATGACGGTGAAGCGTGAAAGGAACGAGGGTATCCCACAGAATCAACACGATCGGTTGGACTGCTGTTATGAAACAGCCAGCGATCTTAATTATCAATTTCTCTCTAAGCAACTGCTTTTTGTCTTGGATAGTAGTATCCAGGAACTGCCTACATATGCATATACCTATCTCGCATAGTATTATTTGCTAAACCCAGTGTACAATGTGACGATTTTAATCAACGATTTTTGTAGAAACCGATTGGACAAGACTAAAGCACCAATCGCCTTCACTCAACGTTCCTCAGATTGGATGATAATTTTGACACACTGGTTGTGAGGTACGATGGTACTGTGGAAGATCTTAGGCGCTATGTTTCGTCACGCGCGTGCAATTCCCCTTAACCCGGGACAATTTGACATTTGGAGAGCATGTGCAGTACATCTACACAGAGTTTGAATGGACACTTAAAATCAAGCGTGACTGAGACATATTTCCCAATAAACCATTTAGAAACTTAGTTGGAAAACAGAAAACGGATCAGCAATACGGATTGGATAATATGCCTTAATTATCGGCATCGTTGAAAATGTTGCTCCATTGCATGAATGTAGTTTGTTTTTTATATATATATATATGTGTATTTTATGTCAGATAATAAGTGATACATTTGGCTATGTACCATATTTCACGTAAACGTTGGATCAACTGACCTTGTGGGTCGCCAGACGTCGTCAATCTTTCCCACCTCTTGCATATCGCTCTGATTTATTACCTGTATATGGTAGGATTCTGCTGGTGGATTGTCAGCCCCCGATGGCCACTCTCTGTACATGTCATTCGACAAACATATGTAGATTTATTGTTTTTCTGGTTATTATTGCATTTACCAGGTTTACCCCATGTTGAGGCGTTTACTCCATCATATTTCCTTGGTGATCATCCATTAACATCAGATGAGTTATTTGTATGGGCTGATCTGTCATGCTAGCGCTTCTAATCCCGCTTAAGCCGGGGATAGGAACCGTGTGGATACTTCATAGTCTCCACATGAAAAACTGCAATAAAAGCGCAGGTGACATACCAAGGCTACGTCCGAGAATCCACCGTATTCTCGACTCTGTGAGGTACCGATGGAAGCTTTACGGAAGAGTTATATGGTTGCGTTTTAATCGCCAGACGTCTTCAGTTCTTCCCACATCTTGCATATCACCCCCACTTGGTGCTCTGTATGCTTATGGGAAGAATCTATTCTCATTAACCTGATATCATGGCAATTTGAAGTAGTTTATGAAAAATAACGAAGATATCACGATGTCCCATACAGAAGCGTTACATTGTTTGTACATCTGCACTTTAAATACAACGATTAAATTGTATTGGTTTATGATCTTGGCGAATCATTTAATTATATCAATATTTTTCAAAGAGACGGGGAGTGGGCGGACACTGGTATGAGAGGTTGCTTGTCTGTAGATCCGATAATACTGTTCAAAGATTGGTGCTACTCATCTTTGTTCAAACATTGTTGCTACTCAAATCAGTTATGTTTGGGTCCAGATGGTCGACTTCTAGACCGAGTGTCACATTTGACTTTTTGGATGAAATAGAAGGAAATCAACGTCGATGTGTGATTGACTCGGTGACAACTCAGCTTTAGCCGGCTTAGCTCTCGCGGGAAGGTATCGGCGTAAATTCTTGGAAAAATCCGCGGCTTTTCAGATTATTGATTGGAAAGTTTTGCCTACGCAAACAGCTGGGTGGAGGATAAGTACTCGGTTATCACGGTGAGATTATACAATCTATCAATTTCAACATTAGTAATACGACGAAGCACAGCGTTCAGAAAACTGCGGTTTGACGCTCGTGTGCGGGTCTTGAATGTGGCTGTGGTTCCCTGCCCAAAAGAGATGCCCGGCTGTTCCAATCGAGGACATGAGTATGCCTATCGTTATAGTACGAACATGTTCGTTAACTTTTAGTTTGGGGATTACATGACTACCAGGTGTCATTGCATAGTACCCAGTTCACATTTTGTAGCTATTATCCAAGATATATACACGTCATTTAATATCTCACCCAGTAACAGACACAACAGAACCATTTATGCGTTTTACTGGTGGTTCGAAAGTGTGATGGGACTGAATAAAATATTGGCATTTGGAGGGTCTAAAGTGCTCCAAAGGTTGAAAATTATTCCTCTGGAATACCCCCAAATTCACTCTTATTCACTTTCAACAAAGGGAACACTTCTGAATGGTTAATAAATGGAACTTCAATAATATTCTCTACACCCATCCCGATTCCCCGACCCCACCCCCTGCTGGAAATACACGTAGGACTGAAAAGGCTCAGTTTATCTGTTTATACCGCTAATATTTTCTAAGAAAGTATTGTGTCCCCCTGTTTTTATTAAATATTCAATAAGCACTATATGTGTTTAGTATTATATAGCAAAATGGGGAAAATTTGACCTTGGGAAGTTTGATTTATTGAGCATCAAAGAAGAAAGAAAAAAATCAAATTTTCCTATGTATTCAGTGTTATGGCTTTCAAGTGGTATACATGCATTTGGCTGCCATATATTTTTAACGAGTATGGTGACCCCTCATTTTTTTTCATAGATCATCTTCTCATAACCTCATAAATCCTGAAATTTAAAAAAAACCTTTCAACCTCTAGAAATGAACGTCCTCTACTCCCTTAATACTAATTAACTAACTTAAACCGCACTGTTTCGCACAAGTTCTATCTACAATAACGGACATATCTCTAGATATGAGAATGTATGTACTATGGGGGAATGAAAGATTAAGAAATACTTTCCAAATGAGTTGCATGGTTCCCTACTCTGTTGGTTTATGCCACCATTGTAGCAAGCTAGGCAGGACACCAGGTTGAGCTAAATCGAAAGCGGCACTATTTCCAATAAAATTTGAATAGGTTGTTCTTCACTGAGTACAATTCTCGAACGATTCTCCACTGATCGCTATATCGCCTTTTCTCTCAAATTATAATCGACTAATAATGAGAAAGAAATCCGACTTCGCGAATCAGTCGCTTTTCCTGATAAAAATTCTCGGTTCTGAACATTTTCAAATTTTCGATATCGAGGAAAGATGGCAAGTTTCTCTACGAAAACGAACGATCAATTTTTGGAAACACTTCCTTACACAAAAGAAGATCCCTGTCGAGTTTGCCCTCAAAAACATCAAAGGTCACTGCAGTACCAGACAAGGCAATGCTGAATTTGGGGAAGTCGTATCGTTGCGCACAAAATTTATGCACGCCAGTTCAACAGATTATTCATATCTACTTTGCCGTAAGTCCAATAATGAGATAGTATAACACTGAATCTGATCAAATGCAATTTGGGTGTTTTGTGAAGCTATTTCTTCTCGGCTCTGTTATGTTAGTATTCAATAAATAAAGGAAAACTCGCCTGAGCGTTTTTTCCGATTAACTTGTCTTCCTTGATAACGAGAATAATCCACTTCAAGTACGATTTAAAGCTTGTTTTATTCAGCGCCAATTAACTATAGGATTCCGCCATTAGATACATCGGAGTTGAGGAAGAATGACGTCTGAGGTGAATGGATGTAACGGATGTAACCAAGGAAGTCATCACCGTCTCTGCCCCGCTTTCGTATACAAATATGATGGCGTCATACAGCCAATCTGCGCAAGTAAACACATCCCAATCTATCTCATCGAAGGGGTTATCTCCATGGTACACCTTATTCCAAGGAAAATTGATATAGCGCAAATCCCCCCCCCCCAAAAATGACGAATTTATTTCTAAAATTCCAGCTCTTAATGCCATAAGTTCTGCCATAGCCTATGTTTGAGGTGCAAAAATTGGAATGCTGATGCGGCTCATTCGCTTTTTGCATCACTTTTGCATAAAAAAACGTATATCGTATACAAATTAACATTCATCTCGGGTACCTGACATCTGACACACATTGAATTTAGGTTGCGATTATTCAAATCTGAAATCTCAGCTTGTCAGTTGCATATATTTTTCTCAAATATGAGATACATAACATACAAACTAAACCTGTCTGATGGAAACTTGACGGCTGATTTGTTAAAGGAGCAGTCTTCCTCTCAAAATGGAAAATAAGTGTGACGCCTTTTGAAAGAAAGTTCCAACTTATTTTATGAATCTCACTTTTAAAATTTATTTCGCACAACCTGCAATTATTGTTGACAAAAATCGAATCAAATCTGTCTTGTTGGTGGTCATTGAGAAACTGTGTTCGTTAAAGAAACGCGGCCGCTAAATACAGGTGGTCGTAGAAGCAGGTTTGACTAAATAAATATCGTAAAAAATACCTTCATCCGGATCTTGGTGACATATAACGGCATGAACCTGCGTGTGACCGTTTATCAAACTTAGTGAAGAAGAACAGCTGAGAAGTGATCAGCTAACTGATCAGCATTGGACCTCGGCTCTATACACACCCTATACCCATCCATCAATCACGCAACCACGGATTGCAGACAACGATTGATACAAAAAACATTCACGTGTCAGCCGAGATGGCACGATGTGTCTGCTTGAGATAGTTCTGTGGTATATATTTCAAATAGTTCAAGTATCGGTATAATAATGAGTCAAATGAGTTACTTTTGTGTCTCCGTGCACTGTTATACGAGCTTATGTAGCATGTTTTTTTCATTATTCGTCATCTATATGCATGATACATTAGTAAATACCACCAAGTACAAACGATTGCCAGCCGGGGTGGGGTGGGGGGGGGGGCGCACCATGGCCGCCCTACCAAACTCTCTGCGCTATCGCTGGAACGGCAAAAATGACAGCTGGTACTCTGTGACTGTTTATTGTTTTGGTGGAAAATTTAAGCCGAACGAAGACGGACATTTACAAGTTAGATTTTCTACATTTTCTCGCATTTATGATGTTTACCCCATGTTGAGGCGTTTACCCCTTCACACGTCCTCCATGCTCATCCATAACATCAGATGACTTATTTATTTGAGCTGATCGATCATCACAGCTCCCGAGCTAACGTATCTAATTCCGCTTAAGCTGGTGTTAGGGGCCGTGTGGATACTTCATTGTCTCCACAAGAACAGCTGAAGTAAAAGCGCGGCTGACATATTAAGGCTACGTCCGAGAATACACCGTATTTTCGTGTCTGAATGTGGGGTGCCGGGGAAACTTTTCTTTAGAGCCATATAGTTGCTCTTCATTCGCCAGACGTCGTCAATTTTTCCACCTCTTGCATCACTCCAATTTGTAGTTTCTCATATTGGGGTCATTCTAAGCCCAATTGCATAACCCCCAAGCAGAGAATGATGTGTAAATTCAGGATGGCGGTCACATTGAGTACCATAAAAGTGATATTTTGGTCATTTTCTTCAAAATTTCAAGGTTATAGTGTGGTAAGTTTCAGTCCCCCAGCCCAAGGATAAGAAAAATAATTAGGGTGCCGCCCCAAGGCCTGGATAGGTCATAAAAATCGCAGGCCGGATAGGGCTAATGCCCAATTTATATTTAGGCATTAATTTCTCCCTTCTGCAAAGCGATGTTGAAATCAGCAGAATAAATTATTTACGTGTGTATTTGATGTATTAGCTTAACCTTCCATAAGTGTCATCTTTAAAATCCATATTTAATTAACTGCGAGATAGTATGGATGAATTTATCGATTACAAGAGCGTTAATCGAGCGAAAAAAGCCATTACCTCCTGTCCTCTCCACGCGCTTCAATTATAATTGAGGACTGGTCCGATTGTGATATACTGGTTTATCATTTGAAGCATTATACAACTAATTTTCATGAAGGAGCAACTTAATTTTTCGAATAAAATATACCAATTCCTTTCAATTTCCTTCAACAAGATATCGCCGCTTCGATGGCTCTTCAGTAACGAATTGTTTCTAGACAAATTTGTTGTCATATGTTTCTAGACAAATTTGTTGTCTATTTCTATTGGTTACATGATGTGAATGGCAACATGGATGAATCAAAGATTTTTTAACAATAATGACAGTGATACATATACACTGTGGCATTTAAGTTTCCGTTCTAATGTAAATGACTTGGGAACAAACGAACGCAAAATCGATCTATTTTATTTTCTGTTCGATATATTTTTCCGAAAAAAATGCGCAAAACGATGCCAAAAACGTCAGAATGCTACGGCAGTCATGTCTTCCATGCATTCTATATAGCCCGTCGAGTAATGTACCGTAAAGCTGATCCTTCGCGAAAAAAAATCCCCTCGAAAATAGCGTAAGATACTTCCGCGCGAATTCACAACCATATTACATGTATTTTCAGCAGATTCTAAGCATATACAAACCTGTGTGTAACCTGCTCTATTAGTTAAACATTAATTCTCTCTCTCTCTCTCTCTCTCTCTCTCTCTCTCTATTAGTATAAGTCAGGGTAGGATTTATGTCGATGCGTCAGCCGAGAGTGCCAACAGGAACAACTGAAGCGCGTTTTAAGAATCAAATCTGGTTCGTGTTATGTCGCCGGTCAAACAGTAACAAGAATATCAACATATGCATTATTGCCAGATACGACCCCGACGCCCCCATTTCTTGCATGTTATATCTTACAATGCACACAACTGTATACATATGGCGAAAATAAATATATCGAAACTGTCTGTATATAGCTCTTGTACAACAAAAAGCGATTTACGTGAGTGTAAATCGTCTTCAGCATGGGTTTTGATTCGATAAATATAATTCCCTTGTTGAACTTTCTAAGTATAGTTTCCGTCTCTCCGATTTTTTTTCTGCTGAAATTCCGACATACGACAAAGCGAAATGGCCATGCTTCGGTGAGTTAACTAGTGTGTTGGAACTTCACGTTTCGTTGAGCGCCAGAGGAAATTGATGTTTTCATTGAGTTGATAAACGAGCCAATCAGATATTTTGTGTTTATGAGCAAGATATTGAATAATTTGTAGACATGAGGCCCGAAAACTGTTTATAAAAGATCCTATTTATCACCGCTGTAAAAAGTATTGCCTGTAATCGTACTGCAGCGGTGCTAAATTATAACCGATGAACACCAAATAATGAAAGCTTATATATATATATATGCACCTCTAATAATCTATACCGTAATTCTTTGCCTAAGTGAGGATACATGTAGCTTGCTTGCCGCAAAACCAAGTGAAATATCCCCTATAAGTTACGTTGAGAAAAATGGAACGCATCATGGAAATCATTTACCTTGATGTCAGAGTATAAATTAGCAAAGATGCTTCCATATGGTACATTCACAGCCGCGTTAGACACCGAGCGGTGTTTTAACGTTGACCATATAACAAACATCGAAAAAACATCGATGTGCTTCATTTCAAGTGAAAAAATATTGCAGTTACTCTACGCTGTTATAGAAATTGATAGTGTTTTAGAGATGAAGTACTGCGTTTTTAGGCAACGGGGAAGAAGTATTGCGTGATGCAATAATTTGAGGAGGAATTAATGATCCATGAAATACTCAATTTATCTGTTGAGGCGTCGAGGAGATTCCTTTCCACCTATTTTTTCGGCTTCGGTTCTTCTTGCCCTATTCTAATCTCTCAGCATCTTGCATGTCGTGTGCAATATAGGTTACGTATAGAGTAAAATTTTAAACGACAGAAGTATTTGCTACGTTACACACAAAAAACCCCGTCTGCCCATGAACGGGATGAGTACGTTTAGTTACCCCGCCCGATATGACATAAAAGTATTCTGCCCGCAATATACTGTAAAGAAACCGAATGACAACTAGTCAAATCTCTGCTGGTCTATACTGAACAATGATATACTTTAGTTTGATTTCTTAGAGATTTAGGACTACAAACGATGCTGTCTTTGTTGACAATTCTCATGTTTACTGTACTGTCAAGCATATACTCAAAACTTATAAGGATATACAAAAAAATGTTCTGCATATAATACCACACAATGCCTTGTTTTGCTGTAGAACCAACTTCTGTCAACCCTGTTAAAAAGCGTCCTAAGGGGATTATTTTGAGAGATTTTTGTTTTGCCATTTAACAAAGTCAATGTGTACACACTGTGAACGACTTCTGTCAGACCCATATTTGTTCCCGTAATATTAGACTATACGCTGCAAATGTCAAATGATAACCTTATAACCGTTAATTCTCATTCACCATACGCTATATAGACGATCTCCAAGTATTGGGTAATACCTATTTTGGTGAATCTGTGAAGAATAGAATAAAAATATATATTAACATCGCACCGTAAATTTTTTCTTGGGGGACCATATACAAATATATTTATATATTACATACTTGTGTACCCGAATCCTACGCTCTTGTTTTAGATTGGTGAGATACGTAACAGGTAGGCAAAACTGACAACGTCTGGTGACTAAACAGCAACCATAGGACTAAATGAGAAAGCCTCTCTATGCACCTTTCAGACAGACATGAATATGGTGGATTCTAAGACGTAACCTTGGTATCTCAGCCTCCATTTTAATGCGCATGTCCATGTAGAAACAATGAAGTACCCACACGGCCCCTCACACCGGATTAGGCGGAATTAGACACGCTAACTCGAAAGCTGTGATGGAAGACCAGCTCAAACTGGAGAGATATGCAGATGGTGGGGAAAATTGACGACGTCTGGCGACTAAAAAGCAACCATAGTATCTCAGCCGCGCTTTTATTGCAGCTGTTCATGTGAAGACTATGAAGAAGCCACACGGCCCCTAGCATCGACTTAAGCGGAATTAGACACGCTAGCTCGAGAGCTGTGATGATAAATCAACTCAAACAACTCATCTGATGTTAATGGATGAGCATTATGGACGTCTGATGGAGTAAACGTCTTAACATGGGGAAACCCGGTAAATGCAAGAATATCTAGGTTAACTGATCTGTAAAATCCGACGTCGTGGGGCTTAAATTTCCCACCGAAACAATAAACCTGCATATATTTGTCGAGTGACATGTACAGAGGGCGGACCCCCAAACACTTAACTAATATGATGTTAATGGATGAGCATCGGCGGTGTCTGATGAAGTGAACGGGTAAACATTGTGAACGTAATAAAGGAGAGAATATCCAGAAAAACTAACCTGTAATGCCCGATGCCGTGCGGCAAATTTCCCACAAATAAAATAAACCTAGTAGATTTTTCAAATGATATGTACAGTCACTCATCCATTAGTATATGTATTCTGTGTGCATTTTTCACCTTATTCGATATATAATTGTATGTTTCAACGCGTCCATCCATTTACATGTATTCATTTTTATTTATACTGGGTCTTTAGGTGGAATAACCTTTGATTTAACGAATTAAAGTAGACATAAAGTAGAAATCTGATCTTATCTCGTCACATATATGTTTAAGGATTTCTCACAGTCAACCCTAATTTGTTTATCGTTGGTCGTCTGAACACAATGGAGAGTCTTTGGACTACTTGTAGACCAGTAAATGAAAAGAGGTATTGCTACAGACTGGCCTCTCACACCTCGGTCGAAATTTTATCACTGATGGAAAATAATGAACCAAAGGTTTTTATCTAACGAAATGATTAACGACGGAGTCCGTGGAAAGGGTCGAATGTCTGGATATATTTCCTATGAGGTGACAAGCTGGCAGAAATTGGGTGTGATTTATTCTAAAATAACCCGGATATGCCGACATATATCTTCCAATAGAATTAAAACAGCGGGTTTGGTCAGTAGACAGGTCCCCAAGGAAAGAACACGAGTACTACTTTGACGACTTTGTCCATTATTTACGAGTAAATCCCGTCCAGTTGGTATGAATGTATTGCTATGTTTATCTCTTTCAATGACCCTTTTTATATCCGGAGAAAGTTCTGATTCTTGAAGACGAAGAAAGCGGGCTTTCTGCATTATTCAGTATCTAGATGTATCATAGACGGTCACATGCCATCCAGTTGGCATGATACATCTGAAATGAACAGCTAAGTCTAACACTTTTAATGCCGATTTTTACATTGTCAAGGACATATGTCCGACCCTATAAGACAATTGGGATATTAGCGGGCCTGTTATATTTATTTGATACATACACAAGTAAAAAATGATGTTCCGCCCCCTAAATAATTTTCTTGTCCCTGAGACAAGGGAGCTGAAACTTGCCACAATATACCCTTTGGCCAAGCTCTACCATAAAATGTAAAAAAAAAACAAGATGGGCGCAATCATGACGCCAAAATGACGCTCTTTTCGGTCCGAATTTTCGCATTTTTGTTTAATTATGCAACGTTCTCCCCAAATTGACATGATAAATTCGTAATTATAATCTGATGTGTAATAAAATAGTATTTTATTCGCAAAATTAATCAAGAAGAAAGAGAAAACTCATTACTTGTCTGGTACCATCATATGGTCACCAGTGGAATACACAAATGATCTTCTTCTCGATTGGTTATGCTAATACACAAATAAAATGACCCCAGTATGATGAGCTACAAAGTCGCGAGGTTTCAGCTCTCTATTTCACTCCGATTCGGAGTTCGAGAGAAAAGTCAGGTCAGATAGGTTTAAATCAAATAACATTTCCAACTTGACGTTCAAACCCTCGTGTTCATACGAATCAAACCTCAAATCGTTTGGCTAGCATTAGTCATATACGGAACAACAACATTGAAAGAGTGCTGAACAAACAAATCACCTAATCAAGTGTGGCATTTATTTTAATTTGGAACAAATCTTTTCTGTACGAGAGAAAATAACTGAGAATAGTTCTGTCATCTACCTTTTGAAACTTCGATATCACTTAAAACCTCAAACTCATCCACTTGCGTACATAAACATAATTTTTTGACACACTTTAATAATATAAGATTGAAGTTACATACATTGATAGTGTGATAAGGAGGTTTAGAATCATTTCGGACATTATATCCTGTGCGCAAACATTATCTTGAATACTTTTGGGTCAAGCATCGTGATATTCTAAGCATATGCGCTGTACGCAGTGTTAATTCGCTACGTCACATTCGGAGGAAAAACAGGTTGTAGCACATGGTGCTTTTGAATAGAACTGAATGGTCTGTTCGGAAATGCAGTTGTCCTTATCTAGCTTCAAGAACGGCAATACCGTGGCTCGATTATCTACCAAATATAGAACATTGCTTACGCTAGTGATATCATTGTGCGAAATTTCCAAAGATAATATTGCAGTTAAAACAGCCTTTCCAGCTTCTTTGATAAAACAGCCTTCCGTTGAATGATCCCAAACGTCGATATAACGTCTCTGTCCCATTTAATACCAGGTTAATGATTAGAAAGCTCATTCAAGATAAGCTCCGGCTCTGTAGGGTGATATTGGCTATAACAACTCGAGGCTTTCGATTGCGTTGATATTAATCGATCCGATTGCATGGTCCCAGCGCAAACAAAAGAAGAGATGGGAGATAGGACAAATGGTCATAGCCTTGTAAATTTTACAATTGAAAAATCCATGACAACGCGTCTGAGCTAAATAGAAAGGTAGTTCGAATGGTGCAGGCTCGTTAACCGGGAGTCAAACATATAATTGTGTATTACTCCGCTGAAACCATGAATTTCCTTGGAGTGAGCTGATTAATGTTATTAAATCTCTAACAGGCTTCCAAGATTCGAAATATAAATTTAATCGACAAAAGAGAATGTCTTTATTTCGGTGATTGTGCGTCCTACAGTAGCCTAGAGACGAGACGTCTAGAAAGTACACACTTAACTAAAGGCAAGATAGCAATGGTGATGGGAAAGATACAGGTGTACCGTACTGAAAAGAAGTAATATGATCCCACAGGCAAATATACTGTCTGCGTTATATCTAAAAACAGCACAAGAACTTGTATATGTAAATAAAATGTATATTTAATTCGAATTGTCTATATTGATGTAACTTCAAAATATGATTAGCGGGGCTAAAAAAACAGAGGTCAACTATGTTGACGTCCTGTGAATAGTAAGCTTATTAGCCAAATTAGCTGGACTGGTAATTTGCCGGATATCAGTGTTACACTTCGATCATCTTTCTCGCTCGCGTGCTGAGATGTCATCACCTGTCACGTGGCCAAGATAAGAGCTTCAACTTAATAACATGTATGCAAATGTAAATGTATCATTGTCACATAAACGGTATCAAGGAACTCCACCACGCAACCGTATAGTCCGACCAATATCGAAAAAAAGCGAATTGCGTGCAAATTAGTGCATTCAATGAGATCCCACCCATAAGAGAGTTTACCGGCTTTTTATGTCCATTCCTTTGTGAACGGCGGCTGAACATTGAATGTCGTTACTGACGCCTGCTGTTCTAAATGCGGATTAGTTCCACTATATGGATCAGGATTAGTCAAACACAGCTGATCGAAAACCTCACAGATATCACATGCAAAAGAAGAACCCGATCTGCTGGGTCTGGCAAAAATGTTTCCAACATTGATGTTCCAAGCGGACGCAGGGCCAGCTGTTGCTTGATGTAACGGCAAAACACACTCTAAAAGTATGCTTGAAACGACGTTAATGAAGACAGCAGATACAACGTACATATTGCGATTTCGTGTACACGGATTTATCGTAAAAAAACACGAGAAAACTTGGGGTGTATTCTTCGACCGAATGGGATGAAAAGCGGATTTGCAAAGTCTTCTTGGCGTGAAATCAACGACGTTGGCATGAGAGACATTCCAGGTAAGCCCTACCAACGGATATTGACATTAAGAAATCACAGTTTTTTTTAGTAGCCGTGATTGGCGACATTTCATGATCAAGATAAAGGATCCCACGACTCGACAGATCCCCAAAGATATATAACACACGCTAAGATAAAGCCGGGGACATTACGACCTTGGGCATTAAGACTTGCGACTGAAGTAGTCATGGCAACAAATCTCAAATAAGTTTGGTGAGGTAGAAAGAGAGAGAAAGATGAGACAGAAAATGGACTATAGTTATGAAACAGATCATCGAGCTAACTGGTCAAAATCCACTCATTCCAAGACGGCAATATCCTGGAATGGCATGCATATGACGTATATATATCTCGTGTAGCCTTTTCTATACATTATGTAAACTTACCGAAAATAGACAACGTCATAATACAGTTTTGCGGAACCTAACTGGACTATAACACCGAGCGCCTTCACACAAAACTGATTGGAATATAGCATCAAACGCCTTCACATAACTTCAGAGAAAGAGTAAATCCCTATATCTTTTCCAATATTGCTCTATTTGGGAAAAACTAATTATTGCGCAGCATAAAGTATGAATTGATCGGCGACTAGGTACCATAATCTAATTCCTGTCTACTTTAAGAGATATATTTTACGGTATTCCCTCAAATCTAGTATACTTAAGCTGATTTCGATTTTGTTGTTCAAGTATTCAAGATTTAATACGATTTCAAACTTTAGTCCTCACTAGCCTCTGTTTGATGTGTGAACATTGGATTGTTGATTCACATTATTCTCTTTTCGCAAACACACATTGAGCCGGATACCTTATCTCGGACAGGCCGACTTTTTTACACGGCCAATTAAGAATGGTCCCGCAGTCTTTTTCCGAATATGCCGTTGTTTGAGATTATTCAAATCTCAATTACGTCTGCTTTCTTTATATATTTTTCTAAAATATTAGTTAATATGGGTTAATATTATTAATTGAATCATCGTTAGGAAAATCGGACGGTCGATTTTTGAATGTAGTTGTCTTCTACCAGAAGACATATCGAAAAAAAAATCAATGATAAACTTTTTGAAAGGAAGGTTTTTATTTATTTTATAAATCGCAATAAATCAAATTTATTTGATAGATATGGTAGTTATACGAGACAAAATCAGAGATGCAATTTCAGGGACGTATCGGCTTTCAGAAATATCTAGGTCTATAAATCCCTAGTATAATCCGTGGCGTGTCCTCCTCCTCCTCCTCCTCCTACTCCGCTTTACTCACTGCACAGCGGGTCGCATAGGTGTGGCGCGGGATAGGATGGGGCGAGAGACCTGGGGGTTTCACTACCTCAGATTCCATGGGCCAGGCTTGCACCCTACAGTAGAATGGATCGACTGCGCATGCGCGACGAGTAGTCCGCGATGAGTAGTATAGAAAGGGCACGCGATCTCCCTATGTTAATAAAAGGAGCTGAACTACTAGTAACATATAATATCCCTTGCACATTTTTCGCTACAGAAAGATTCATGTTCCTAAAGTTCGTCATTGGGCGACTCACAGCTCTTAATCTTGACGATCGAAGTAATAGCGTAATAAATAGCATTAACCAGAAGATCTTGATGACATAAAACGACTTAAACTTGCGCTCGGCCCTTCACGCTGGAGGCGAACAATGCAAAGCGATCGGCGAATTTATTAGCACTGGTCCTCGGCTCTTCTAAATAGTTTAATACTATTCTCGGCTGATGCCTTAGAGGCAAATATAAGTGACATACATATACCGAGCGGCTGAGACGAATGGCTTGTTCTGTCGCGAATAGTCTATTCGCGGCTTGTAAGTTACAGGACTTACTCGCTCTATTCCCATTGATCAAGCTCGCTACCAGTCTCTTCCCTCCCCTCTTCTCTTCTGCCGTCGGGGGCCCTGCTAAACGGCCATGCCGAACGTACATTGCTTCATGACGGTACATAATCTATCAGCCAATAACGTCAATATTGTAGTAGCCTAGCTCAATATTTATTAAGTCTCTAAGTTTCTCTGGTTATACAAACCGTGTTCTAAATTCAGACACAGACAAAACGCCTGCAGCTGAGAAGCTTAGCAAAACATTGGTCACACGGAGTTGTCGAATATATCCGCGAATCAGCCTCGGTGAAATGAGGTTATTCTGCTAAAAGCTTCTCGTTGACACCATATATAGCGCTTGCGAGGGTGAATAAACAGCCTGCTAGCAATTAGCTCAGAGTGTCATACCAGAGAGATAGAGTTTCCCGAGATGTAATGTGCTTTCGAGTTATAACCAATGAGCTTATTTTATTTATTTATTCATTTTCATGAGACGGAGTAAAATTTTTGAGAGCCTTTTCCGCCCCTGATATATGATATACCTGTATGACAAGGAATAACCGTGATGGGATAGATTCGGTCAAACGAAGCTACATATTGCGAATCAGAGTTCAAAACTAATTGCCAGCCAATTTTGTGATCATATACGACCAATGACGTAAACAAGACAGTATAATATTCGAGTCAATCAATCCGCATCATTGGTAATTATACTTCATCTTACAGATATTAAACTGTTTCAAAAGTGTTTTGATTGAGAAACGTTATTAAACCACCGTCTACATCAGGGGCATAGCATAGTATTTGAACCCTATTAAGCAGGGAAAGGAAGACATTATGGCCCCGAGGAGAAGATCAGGAATACATTTAGAAATCTGCTCCTGAGGCTGAAAAGTTGCGATTTTGTCGATTATCTGCAAAATTGGTCCAAAAATAATTTTATTTCACACCTGGTAATTATTTCCAATTTATTGTGTGGTGTTTCTGGGAAAATAAAATTAAATCTTTTCGAAAAATCTGAAATCCACTCAAAGAGTTTTTAGAATATTACGTGACTTTGAGGTCATCAAAGCGACAATCTTTCGTGGATGGTTTACATTTTCTGATTAATTTTGACCCCGATATATATTGTGGGAATCTTTAGCTCCGTAGCCAAGAGAAAAGAAGTATTTGCGGGATGATATATGTCTCGTCCAATCCTAAGGAGGGAACGCGCGTGGGCTTTCGGGATAACGTTTCTGAAACAACCAACAAGTACGTACACAGATATATCAGAGTATCATTAACCCTACCTGGCCTGGGGGGACATTATGGCCCCCCAACCAAAGTTTCTGCGCTATCTCCGGAACGACGAAAAATGTAGTGCTGAAACTCCGGGACTTTATAGTTTATCATATTGGGGTCATTTTGAGCCCATTTGCATAACCCCTGAGCAGAGGATCATGGATAAATTCAAGATGGCGGCCACGTTGGGTACCAGAAAAGTGATGTTGTTGCCACATTTCTTCAAAATTTCTGCTTTTCCGCGATGAAAAGTGGGCAAAAACTATTTTATTTCACATCACATTAATATTTACTAATTTATCATGTAGTTTTTGCGGAGAAATTGCATAAATAAAAAATTCGGAAAATCCGACCGAAAAATGGACCAAAAAATGCCGTTTTCGAAAATGACGTCACTGTGGCGTCATCAAAGCGGCCATCTTGGATTTTTTTACATTTTCTGGTAGAGCTTGACCCAAGGGTATAGTGTGGTAAGTTTCAGCTCCCTAGCTCAAGGGGTAAGAAAAATAAAAAAGGGGGGGGGGCATTTCGGCCCCCCAGGGCTGGACAGGTCCCAAAAAGCCCAGGCCAGATAGGGTTAAGCGAACAATCTCAGGCAGTATACCTCGTACATGTGGATAGCGACCCTACTTGTTCGACAGTTTTGCACTTTATTTGTCAGGAATGTCTTTCGGTTCCTAAGTTTGAAATTTTTTCTGATGCACCAACCATTTTGGTAAAGACGGCACTATATCCAAGAAGAAGTTTTTATTTTGTGATCGGTGATGTTTATTCTTGCATTCCAGGACGGATATCTGGCAGCCATCCTTGAAAGCTGCTGACCACTTTTCTCTTACAGGAAACTAGAATGTATTAATATTGATATATTTCGTGTATGGCTGCTTAGATTTTGGTCTAAATAGTGTCTCGTGAGTAAGGTGTTATCATGGACACGAAAACGCATCATGGATGGCAGCTGGATGTTGAGTGTCAGCTCTGACGCTTGTAGGATACTCCAGATTCTTGAAAATAATGAACCTGAGATGTACATTTCCTGGCTTTTGATTTAAATTCTAATTACTGTGACAGTGTAACATTGTCTTAAATGAATCTGCCATATTTGTTATTTACTTGGCTGCACAACCATATCTTTGAAATATTAGTCCGTTCGAACTATTGACGGGAAGTTAGCGACACGGATCCAGTAGATCAAAATGTCATTTTCGATAAGCTTTCCAACGGGTATTGATCGCGTTATCATAATTGACGCGGTCGCATGATCACAATAAGAGCAGTTCAGGAGATTTCGTCTATAAGCCGAATGGTTGCTTTTATTGTGAGAAACGCAACTTTCAGTATTTAAATTATAAATAAACACTAACTACGGTGGGAATCTGGAGAGAAAATATCCTGAATACAATCTAGTAACCCCGCCGTCATATTAGAGTATGGTATCTTGAAATTATTGCAGGTTTCAAACAAACGGCACACTGTCGTTGATAAAAACGCACAACACAGAGACATGCTTTGCCTTGGCAGGTTAATTGGATAGTCTGAGGCTTGTTCCCGAGGAAAGCAGTGTGCGCTGGTGCTGTTGTTCGTATGGATATTTATGGATACACACCTTCATACTGGGGAGACACCTGCAACCGGCGATGTCCCTGGTTTGACAAAGATTGGGAATTTGTTTCGCTGTCCGTTTTATGATCTTGTATGCAACATTATAGTGAACGAATAAATAGGGTACGTGTCCCCATTTTGATTGGAGAAGAGAGAAAGGTGTGTGTTTGAAATTGAAAACGAGTGTTTGCCTCAGTGTCCCACTTTGCAAGAGTATTTTGATGTGTCCCCACTTGAAGAGTGGAATAAGGGTTTGGTTATTTCAAGTGCCGTGCAACTGTGAACTGGTCTGAATGTTTCATGGTAGTCCTAAGGCTGCCCAGAACACAGACCAGTAAGAGGTTTCTTGAATAGCACATAAGTAAAGAAGTCCCCACTTGCATGGTTATCTGTGAATGTCCCCACTAAGGACCTCTCGTACACATGTGTGCGTTTAAGTGAAAAGGGTGATGTTTCTGTTTTGAGAGAGGAGTTCTCAGCATCTTCCCACCGCTCACTTTCCGTAGATGTTTTAAAGGTAAATAGCGAGAAATCAATTTTTCAATTTGTCGGCTACAACTCATATCAGCACTTGTCGGCTCAGCCTCGAATAACCTGCTATTCGACAGACTGCTGAATGGGAATTAACAGCTACACAAACAGCTGGTGAAGGACACTAGGTCTGAGTATCGGGCTGTGATTGCATAATTTATCAACTTGAATTATCATTGATCAGATCTACACGTAAATTTCCAAATGATTACCTATTTTATCAAGCCCCGTACCGCAATCTACATGCATCTGAGCTATACCAATGCTCCAACACATATGGCTTGTCAATATTTTATGCAAAATTTACGGAACGGTAATGCGAATCGAGTGTACATTTCTCTTTAAAGTGATCGTAAACCCCCAAATAAAGTTTCCATCAAATGAAAGACCATTGCGAACAGTGTCGGAAAATATTTATTTTAATTTTTACGATTTTATTACACAGATTAAACTGCAATTAAAGCATGGTATTCTATGGTAGACTGTTGCAATCATATTTAGGTCCAGTGACGTCACACTGCCTTAATACATACATTTCAAACTTTGTATGCACTTTCCAATGCTTGATTCAAGCTTAAGGTGTGTATACTTTGAGTTTCAACACAGACTCACTGTTCCAATGTGCATGTTTCACAAAAATCTGGAAGATGGTAACTCATAAGTGTCAAGTCAATTTGAATCTTGCATTTAAATTTCTCGATTTTGGAACATGCACATTGGAACAGTGAGTCTGTGTTGAAACTCAAAGTATACACGCCTTAAACTTGAATCAAGCATTGCAAAGTGCATAAGTTTGAAATATATATATTAAGGCAGTGTGACGTCACTGGACCTAAATACGATTGTAACAGACCACCATAGAATACCATGCTTTTATTGCAGTTGACTCTGTGTAATAAAATCGCGAAAAATTAAAATAAATATTTTCCGACACTGTTCGCATTTGATGGAAACTTTACTTGAGGGTTTACGATCACTTTAAAGAAACGTTCTTCGACTTTCAATGTCGCCGACTGGCGTGAAACATCAGGATATGGCGATGTGAAAAATGCGTCCATAGGTTCTGAACTTCGATTAATGAAGAATCCATATAAACTCGATCAACATATTATAAGTAATTATAATAATTAAACACAAATATTTTTTCTACGATAACCAGATCAAAGTGTCCAGTGGTTCCCATAACCGTCATCCTGAATGAATAGGTTATACGCAACACAAATTTCTAGATAGATTTGATCGTCTACTTCCCGAGATAGATATATCAGTATAATTACATTTGAATGCCGCATAATTGCATCTCAACCTAACAGTTGCTGATGCTTTGCTACGTTATTTTTTATCTACTGTCGTACTGGCCAACATTCCTTGATGCATCAACACGTCTAACTAACTCCGTTTGATTAGTTTTCTTAATGCTCTGAAATGATCGCAATGATTTCGCTATTTATTTCGTCGACTCCCACGAAATGGTCATTTATAGAATTCGGTGATTGGATCTTCCAATGATGTTCACAAGCCAATGAAAATACCGGATTTATATTGGAAAATTTGAACTGATCAGCCAAGTGATTCGAAACTTGGAGACGTCCCTACAATAATGCACATGCAGGTCCATATAATGTTCCATCCTGCGTACCATGACTCATAATATAATGATGTCGCCGGGAGAACGAAATGGCGCCCATGTTGCCAAATCGTCATACAGGCTGACATAGAACGCGCAAAATGTTATTGCTCAATGCCTTTTATTTGTACTAGTTTTGAGATTTTTCGAAGGCCCGAAATGAACAATTTACAATCGCGTACTCTACGATGCTATTTGTCATTGGTGAAAAATGATTATTTACAACCAGAGGGCTCATTAGATATGACGATTTTAATCAACGTCACAAAACATTATTGCAGAAACTTATAAAACAGGGCTACACCACCAAGCGCCTTCACTGAAAGTTTCTCAAATTGGCGATACATATCGCATGCTGATAGCAAAATACGAGCGTAGGGTGCAAGATCTATGGCGTTACGTTTCGTAACTTGTGTCTAATTCCGCTCAACCCGGGGCTAGGGGCCGTATGAACCCATGTACTTCAAGATCTTGATGGTACTCATATGAACAGTCACAATCAAAGAGTGACTGAGATACATCATTCTTTAGATGACGACTTTACAACGAATATTATGGATTAAGAATACTGATCAGCGATACGGATTTGATATTTTTGGAACATCTTGATGTCTTGCCGGCATCATTGAAAACTGGTGACCGCTTCTCTCTTGCAGGAAACAAGCCTATGTTTATGTATACATGATTGTCTTTTTGAATTTGGTACTAATACTGTTATATGGAGTATGGAATAGGTCTTTGGATTATGGACGCGGATATTCTCTAATGGACGACGGCTGAATTATGAATGACGGACCAGACGCTTGTAATGGCCCATTTCGAACAGCAGCTTGATTGAATATCTGGCGGTCACATAGTCATTTTCCGTCGGGTGACTTGGTAGGGCTATTACAGCATCGCTTTGAACATAATACTGCTAAAACCGATGCTAGGGGTCGTGTTGTCATGTCACGTGACAAATAAAAGCGTGGCTGGGTTACACATCATCACAGGGATCACTTTTGTTTCTTGTGATGTTTTTAGGAATATGCAATCAGTATATTTGTCTGTGGGGTAGTACGTCGGCAACGTTTTCCACCACCCTTTTAATGGTGCATTTTATTGTTGCCTGTATATGGTGAGAGTCTGCTTGTGGAAGTTTCGTTTCCAAGGCTTTCTCTCTGTACAAATCATTGTGACTGTAGTTGTGCGACTTGTAAACATGGTGGAAAATGAAGCGCTTGGTCGGCGTCGGGCGTCACAGGTATTTGTTGGTATTTGTTCTTAATATTAACCTGAATTCTAAAAATACTCCCTCGTTTGGGCCGTTTTTTCTATCTGGCGGTCGCATCATTTTGCATCATATGATTTGGTAGGGCTATTACATCATCGATATGAAATATTTGTATCTAATACCGCTGAAGCTGGAGTTAGGGGCCGTGCGGCCATGTCAATCAAGATGTCCCCATGAACACCTACAATAAAAGCGTGGCTGGGATACAAATTACGGCAGGGGTCACTTTTGTTTCTTATGATTTTTATAGAATTATGCAATCAGTTTATTTGTCTGTGGGGTAATATGACTTCTTGTCTTGTCAGAAGGATGACGCGTTTGGTCGTTGGGCCTCACAGGTATTTGTCTGTGGGGTAATATGACTTCTTGTCTTGTCAGAAGAATGACGCGTTTGGTCGTTGGGCCTCACAGGTATTTGTCTGTGGGGTAATATGACTTCTTGTCTTGTCAGAAGAATGACGTGTTTGGTCGTTGGGCCTCACAGGTATTTGTCTGTGGGGTAATATGACTTCTTGTCTTGTCAGAAGGATGACGCGTTTGGTCGTTGGGCCTCACAGGTATTTGTCTGTGGGGTAATATGACTTCTTGTCTTGTCAGAAGGATGACGCGTTTGGTCGTTGGGCCTCACAGGTATTTGTCTGTGGGGTAATATGACTTCTTGTCTTGTCAGAAGAATGACGCGTTTGGTCGTTGGGCCTCACAGGTATTTGTCTGTGGGGTAATATGACTTCTTGTCTTGTCAGAAGAATGACGCGTTTGGTCGTTGGGTCTCACAGGTATTTGTCTGTGGGGTAATATGACTTCTTGTCTTGTCAGAAGAATGACGTGTTTGGTCGTTGGGCCTCACAGGTATTTGTCTGTGGGGTAATATGACTTCTTGTCTTGTCAGAAGAATGACGCGTTTGGTCGTTGGGCCTCACAGGTATTTGTCTGTGGGGTAATATGACTTCTTGTCTTGTCAGAAGAATGACGTGTTTGGTCGTTGGGCCTCACAGGTATTTGTCTGTGGGGTAATATGACTTCTTGTCTTGTCAGAAGAATGACGCGTTTGGTCGTTGGGCCTCACAGGTATTTGTCTGTGGGGTAATATGACTTCTTGTCTTGTCAGAAGGATGACGCGTTTGGTCGTTGGGCCTCACAGGTATTTGTCTGTGGGGTAATATGACTTCTTGTCTTGTCAGAAGAATGACGCGTTTGGTCGTTGGGCCTCACAGGTATTTGTCTGTGGGGTAATATGACTTCTTGTCTTGTCAGAAGAATGACGCGTTTGGTCGTTGGGCCTCACAGGTATTTGTCTGTGGGGTAATATGACTTCTTGTCTTGTCAGAAGAATGACGTGTTTGGTCGTTGGGCCTCACAGGTATTTGTCTGTGGGGTAATATGACTATGTACATCAGAAGAATGACGCGTTTGGTCGTTGGGCCTCTGGGTGTTGTCTGTGGGGTAATATGACTTCTTGTCTTGTCAGAAGAATGACGCGTTTGGTCATTTGGGCCTCACGGTGTTGTCTGTGGGAGTAATATGACTTCTTGTCTTGTCAGAAGAATGACGCGTTTGGTCGTTGGGCCTCACAGGTATTTGTCTGTGGGGTAATATGACTTCTTGTCTTGTCAGAAGAATGACGCGTTTGGTCGTTGGGCCTCACAGGTATTTGTCTGTGGGGTAATATGACTTCTTGTCTTGTCAGAAGAATGACGCGTTTGGTCGTTGGGCCTCACAGGTATTTGTCTGTGGGGTAATATGACTTCTTGTCTTGTCAGAAGAATGACGTGTTTGGTCGTTGGGCCTCACAGGTATTTGTCTGTGGGGTAATATGACTTCTTGTCTTGTCAGAAGGATGACGCGTTTGGTCGTT
>JAVTVY010053449.1:0-25793 GCA_036873755.1 Hanleya hanleyi
CGTTTTCCAAGCCTTGAGCTTTTTCCATCATCGTGAAGTCCATTGAAACAATTTCTAGTTGCTTTGTCGCAATGAGTCTTCCCAATGAAGTCTTTGGAGGTATGTATGGTCCCTTTCCACGAGTACACCTTTCACAACCTTTCAGGTAAGTTTCGACATGTCTTGCAATCTCAGCAAACCAGCACCGTTCGCGCACTAGTGTTTTGAGGCGCTCTGCTCTGCTCGTAAGCATGTTGGCAGTAACACTTTGAGTTGGATCTCGCTGTTGTTCCCTTTGATGCGGCGGAATAACACTCCCTTCCGGAGGACAATACGCTCCCACTGTTTCAGTAATAGTAACGTCGGCTTAGAATCTTTGGAACGTTCAGCCACGGTAGGGCGACGACTCAGTTTCCTATAGTGTATCAATCTGCCAATCACGGGGTCCTTAGATTGATATTTCGACAAACTCTCACTATCCCAGCAGGGCAGCCCAGTGGAGAACTCAGTTCTTCCAGCTTCTGCCGCTGCTCCTATTGTATTGATCTGTACACAGATGCTCTGCAGCTCTGCACCTTGCAGCTCTTCCAATAATGCAGTAATCCCAAGTATTCCATTCATCTGACTCTGAACAGTGTCTGTAATGTCGTCCGTTTCTGGCAACCGTGATAAGGCATCTGCTGCGATGTTTGACCGTCCAGAGCGAAATCGGAATGTAAAATTGAATCCGGCTAAGGCATTGACCCATCTTTGCTCCAAAGCTGGTACTTTGCTTTTGGACATCAGGTAAGTTAGCGGATTATTATCCGTGTAAACCACAAACGTTGCACTTGTCTGGTAAGGTCGAAACCTGTTGCACACTTCCCATTTCAAGGCCAAAAGTTCTATCTTTTCACTGGAATAGCCTTGTTGTCTTTCCGGATGACGAAGTCCTCTAGACGCATAGGAGATGACTCTTAGTTCACCATCTTGTTCCTGGCTCTGTATCGCTCCTAAGCCACAATGACTGGCGTCAGTCTCCTGACAAATGGCTTTGAAAAGTCGGGGAACGCCAAGACAGGATAACTGGCTAGTCTATCCTTAAGGGACTGGAATGCTGCCTGGCACTGATCAGTCCAGAAGTGAACAATGTTACAGTCCTTGACTGGTTTCCAACTCCGTTGCTTGCTCTTGGAGTCTCCATACTTACTTATTATCTCATACGGTGGTGATACAAGAGAAGCGAACCCGCCAACGAACCGTCGATAATACGATGCGAATCCGAGGAATGTACGCAGCTGTCGTAAGATCACAGGAGTGGGCCAATTTGTCACTGCTAGGATTTTTTTCCAGATCATTAGACACCCCAGCACTGGACACCACATGTCCTAGAAACCTCACCTCGCTCTTAAAGAAATGGCACTTGTCAAGCTCGACTTTCAACCCGTGTTTCTGTAACTTTTTCAGGACAGTCTCCAAGCGATCCAGATGTTCCGTCATGGTCGATGACCAGATGATTATATCGGCAAGATATACAAGCATATGTTCCATCAAGTCTTCGTCGAAGACGTTTGTCATCAAACGTTGAAAAGTCGACGGTGCGTTTGTTAGCCCGAAAGGCATACGATTGTACTCGTAATGCCCAAATGGAGCCGTAAATGTTGTCTTAGGCCGGTCTTCTTCAACCTCAATCTGATTGTATGCAGATTTCAAATCCATCGTTGAGAAATAACGCGCACCAGACATCACATCCAGTGATTCCTCGATTCTGGGTATGGGGTAGACATGGCGAACCGTTTTAGCATTCAGCTTTCGATAGTCTATACAGAGTCGAAGTTCTCCATTTTTCTTGCGCACGAGCACGGGAGGGGCTCCATAACTGGACTCACTGTGCCTGATAATTCCAAGAGATCTTCAAGATGCGACTTGACCTCCCCTACCAGATTTGTAGGTATCTTGCGGTAAGGCATGCTCACAGGGATCTCATCTGTGGTGTGAATCCGAAGTTTCGTTGTCTGCGCCTTGCCCAAACCTGGAGAAAACACATCACCATGCTCCTTGAATAGATTGGTCGCCCTCACAAGTTCTTCTGGAGTTCCATCAAAGTTATCGAACCGAGGGGTTGGGACGAAACCGGAAATGTCTTCCCTGACCGCATCCACAGTGATTCGGTTGACCTCCAAAGAATATTCATCCCCATGAAACCCGGACGCCTTGTACTATTTAGACAGTCTGGATCTTTTACCACCAGAATTCCCACATCCTTAATGATTGTATCCCATATTTTGACTGTAGTAACAACACACCCTATATAAGGTAAAGGTAATACATTAGCTGCAGTGAGATTCAGCCATACGGTTGGCTCTATCGGATGGTCACTGAGAAATTCATTATTCAGGAACCCCACCGTGCCTAGAAGCCCACCTTGTTAATTAATCCAGCCATCTCCACAAGTCTAATCCTGTCCTATTAAAAATTTTTCACCTAGTATAATACTATTGTTATCATACTGTTGACATTTACTCAAGGAACTCTATATATAGATTATTTACTTATTGATGTCATTGACTTGAGAACGATACTAGTACCTGTATCGAAACGTCGTCCTGAATAAACTAGAAGTTGTTATCCATAAGCAATTTGTTTATTTATCTACTTCCCAACTTCTAAATGCCACTTAAGGAAACCAAATTCATTATAGTAGGACTCAGTTATAGCGCTTACTTGTGACCCTGTATCTAACAAACAACTATTTTTGTTGGGACACGCTGTTCTCGAGCCTCTTGTTCACCAGTGACCGCTGCTAGAGCCAACCGCAACCATTCCATTTCCTGCCGTAAGGCACCAACATCCACCGCTTCACCGTCAGCCATCCTGTTCCGGTACAGACGGTGATACGACTCGACCCTGTTTTTTTCCTTAATAGCGTTGCAGCTGTTTAATAATTTCCTTTGATCCCACTTCTGACACCAATGTGAATGGGGGTGAAACAATGGCCTGTTCGATCCTTGGATGAAAGGAAGAAAACACTTATTTGCGTAATAGAATGTTTATTCAGCTTCTGGACATTTGTATTCGTTCCGTATACACTGTTAGCTGCTCTGCTTATAGCTTGCAGTTCCTGGAGGAATACAAGCACATCAAAAATCCACTGATGTGTGACCCCCATTTTACCACTACTAATTTCCAATGTCACAGAAATGGAACTTAATCCGCCGAATATCGGAACCCCATAATAAGAAAAAAACCAGGGGAGTGTATGTGACCGATTTTTCGTGCAGCCGGGCAAAACATTCCTGCTTCAGCGAATTGCGCAATCGACACGAACGTAACTCTTTTCAGTCGAGAGCTTCCGTCAGGGGAGGTCACTCTCATTAGCTTAGCGTAAATAGTGACCCGTCACATTTACTTCTCCGTAGCCGTAACTATACAATAATTGTTCGACTAATGTAACCCAGTTGTTAACATCTTTCTCAGATAACACCTTCATATTAGAATATACAATCACCAGAATACAATTATCTGATTGCATAATCTTCAGCCAATATTTCGCTATCCGCACTAGCCTGTTATCATGAGTTTCTCTCATTATATTTACCTCTAGGTGTTCTCCATAGTTTGATTGTTTTCTTGGTGGGAATGTGAATTCGCCAAAATGATACAAGAAGACGTTACGTTGCGGCATTTTTGTTAAATACAAATAAGAGTGAATGACCACCGACATCAGTATGCCGATATAGCCAATGTCATTTACCCCTTATTACTCATATTCGGTCTCAGAAGTTATTGTTCCAAACCATCAATCGTGAATATCATCAAGTCATATGTAGGATCTCTGCAAAAGTGAGTAGGCCCCTATCTCCGCGTCAAATGAACAAATATTGCCTCAGTGTGCATGAACTGTGTGTTGTTGCTGTTGTTGTGTATTGCCGCATAATTGGTTCGAATAAAACATACATATATATTCCCCGTGTTGTTTTTACGTGAAACGTACGCTCTGTTTCTCTCTTGTTACTTCATCATGCAGTCTAGCTAAGATTCATAGCGTCTCTCCTCCCTCAACGCTATGCCGACGACAAATATATTTCCCTGTTGGTAACTCGGACATCTCCATGGCGCACTTATTATTACCTTTGCGCTCTATTGGACCTTCATTAACTTGAGAAAATGGGCCGCCATGAATAAAAATACCATAATCGAAGTTGTGATCATCATCCCCTGGATACACGGGGTCTATTTATGACGGAAATGCCCATCTTCTTGACCCTCGATTTCAGGTGAGTGAGTTTGAGGCTCCATAGGGATAATTTTAACGTCTGTAATTAATATACGATCGACGAAGGGTCATTTAGTCTGCCATTTCTGTATTTTTATTCATGGCGGCCCATTCTCTCAAGTTAATGAAGGTCCAATAGGGCGCAAAGGTAATAATAAGTGCGCCATGGAGATGTTCTAGTTACCAACAGGGAAATGTATTTGTCGTCGGCACAATCTCAGTAAACTCAGATATAATATCACGGAATATTATATCTGAATTCAGCCCTATATAAATCCCATGCGAAGCTGAAACTATATTCGTTAGCCAATCAGGTGGATAGCTTGTTGAAATCACGCCCACAGTAATTTCACACGGTAGCACGTGGACTAATGTATAAACATTATCGGGAAACAGTATCCAAATATAGCATCATTTCCAGACAGAGTTTCAAAAGAGTTTACTCCCGCCGAAAAGTCTGGCTTTCTCAGGGGGTAGAAAATATCAAAAGATTGTGCCGCGCGAGATGTTAATCTCTGTGAAGTAAACGTCAATCATTGTCAGAGAGAAACGTCAGGAATGGTCGTGATTGGCTTATTATGGGATCTCGCAGAATATCGGAGGACATTTCGCACGAAGTTTTCATAGCGTTACGTCTAGATGGTATTCCCCTGATTTACCATCTTGGTTTACCTAGATTGTCGTCGGCATAGCGTTGAGGGAAGCGAGACGTTATGAATCTGAGCTACATGCAGTCTGCCGATTGAAATGTGAATTCCAAAAAACTTTGAAAGTGGACTCATATTTTTTTTTTATAAGATATTCGAACTTTCGTAATAATTGACAAGCGAAAAGCCATACGCTATTAACGAACGAATGAAGTAAAAAACATCATAGTTTCCATAAAATAATTTCATAACTTTAGGTCCACTATTTACCGTTATTGAAGCACCAGTTTATACTTCTGCCTTCTACACTCCCGGGACCATGATGCCGTTTTAGCCAGTTTACCTTTTATCGAAAGATGGGTCTCTTTTATACACGATACATGTATATGGAGTAGACAGCTAGTGCTAGTGTTTCTGCCGGCCGTGCGGATACAGTATAAATGTCTCACGTTTCGCTAAAATGAAGCCCGATTTGTGTACATTACGATAACTACCCAGGGATTAGCCAACATACAATTGAATCATACAGAGACGTTTCTCTTCGAAACAAGGCTCTGCTTTCGACCATTTCATAGTTTTTCGTCCCACCGTTATTCAACACAAAAGTTTTAAACACGTGTTCGAACTCTGGCCCCATTGCGTACATCAATGCCCTGAAATTAAATTCGACATATTCCACTCGTTCAGTAAAATTTACCTCTACCGCTTGTCCATCGGCGGCTTTACGTCAATTCGACCGTTTACATCATATCAGGCAATGTTGAAAACAGATGATGCTCTGCCGTCTAAGTATATCACAATAGCGACACCTGGCATGCATTAGACATTAAACGCGCAGTTTTGCCGGGTTTAACAGAATGGGGAAACCAACATGGAATTTCGGACTGGTGGTTAATTTTTTTCAAACGCGACCTGGAGATATATATTTAGACACCAAACCCATATTGTCTCCCCCACATAAGGATGTTCGCATGTTTCTAGGTCACATAATTAAATATAGGAGGTTGTTTGCTGGATTCAAAGTGTTAGCACACAGATCAAGGACTGCTTACCTCACAGTACAGTATTAGAACATAATACGGCTGCTAATATATGGGTGACATGTGTAAGTACGTATACAGTAGTATTGTGGGTTCCGATTCACGGTGAGTTGCGGATCATTTTCCTAATGAACGTCTTATATTTCTTGCAATAAAGCATCTGTGTAAATCTTTTCTAATTTCATTGGAACATCTGTTTTTGTTGACTCAAATAAATGTCAAACAACCGACCTGCGTTGTTTGTTTCTCGGTCAGTTCGGCAAGGTAATGCTTCCGGTACTACGCAATGGCAAATTCACGCTGGGTCAAATAACGTGTGTGATTACTTCAGTGTTAAATCTACGAGAAATAAGGTGGATTTAATTGGTAATTTCAGTATTTATTTCAGTGATAGAATCATATTAATGGTCAAGCAAAATATCTAATGATTTGCGATAACCCTTAACTAACCAGCATTGTAACATAATGCAGCAGTAGAGATGTCAATTCCGGATCAACGAAATACGCGCTGTTTATTCCGTTTGATTACGTAATCGAAAATTGTGACATTGAAATCTTTGCACAATGACAAATGTCAGAGGGCAAAGTTATTACTTTAGAATAATTTTAAGTCACAGAACGAGATGGTCTTCATCCCCCCTTCACACACGCACACCAACGATTTCAAAACTGTCATCATTTGTGTTCATTATTAAAATTGAGAACATATATCTATGTGTCCTTTCCTCTATGATCTGTTGTCCAAAGTCGGATGCTAAATGGATGTCCATTTAGAGATTTTATATATTGTAATATATTGTAGAATTCATTCGGCTGTCAGAAACTTGGGTGTAACTTCCTTAAATTTGAATCTGAATTCCATGCAGTGTAAGGGAGGAATCCATATCAGGTCCCATGGGGAAACATTTTCGACAGGTTTCTATTAAACCAGGTCTGTTATGTTCAATCTTAAATGAATGGTCTCGTCCATGTACAAATAACGAAATCCGAAATTAATTTAATTAGTGGGGATAATTGTCGTACAGTTTTTGGCATGGTCAGGCATATCAGTCCGTCGTTGTCTATGAAGAATTTCCGCCTTAGTAATGGCAATCCAATGAAGTCTAGGCATGTTATACATCATTTTTCTCCTATTGGGATATTGTTCATAGATAAACATTCAGACTGATAACAAAATTATATTCTCAGTGGCTGTAACGACCGCTAGATTGCGTGATCCGCTTCTCACCAAAGTGATTCGCAACTGCCCGTGCTGGTGCACTGAGACGGACATAATTTTCTCATTGATTCACAAGCTCGATTGGAGAATTTTTTACATGCAATTATCGACGACAGATTTTCGTAGAAAATAAGACCACGAACCACTCTCAACACTTAACAAAACGAGCGCCAGTAGTCTAGATGTAAAAAGTGATTCGGAACTCCCCTATCAACTGTACATGTATTCAAAAGAATTTTGCACATGTTCTTGTTCTCGGATTTCATGAGCTCTCACCTTTATTCTGATCCACTTGGAGGACCCGGAGACAGGTTTCACTGCTCCCCACACGAAGTCTACTGCGCACAGGCCTTCCTGCATATCCCAAGAGATAGGACCTGCGTAACACGAATGCCTCCTTCCTGGCGTACTCAAGAAGCTCAACCTGGTACATTATCTCTCCTTCGGCTACGATCTTCATGATCACCAAATCGTCAACACGAGGATATGCCATTTCATAGAATCGACAAGTGTGTGAATTCATCTTCACGAGTTGATAGGGATGTGATGGTTCTTGAGCAGTATGGTTCCCAAATAGAATCAGTTTTATACCTAGTCTGGGGAACAACACATCTTTTACCCTTAATATAGTAAACGTATTATTCTAAAACTGAACTGTATTTACAGCATTTTCTTCAAATTATTCCACATGCACATTTAGTGGGATTTACTGACAACGATCGGAACATCTTAATATCCAGTTACATTTTGATTTCCCATTTGAAGTTTACATATTTAACATTCACCGTTTTCAGATGCTGGGGCCACAAATACCGAGACTCGCGTTTTCCCCGTCCACGGTAGTGCTTCAACTGTAATGGGACTGGCATAATCATAAACAATATTCCTCAAAATGATGCAGTTATTTAGACATTCATGTGTTATATGTTGCTGTTGTATACAGAATGATAACCTCTGCAATCCGAAGTCAGATTTTATTCACCATGTAGAATGGAATCTGATGCAATCATCCACAATGTAGGAGGTCTTTTATCACTCAATGCTGATGCAATGTGTCACAGGTATATCACATGTTCATTTGTTTAGGGGTTATTGCATCATCATTTAGTCTTTATTTCTACACAGGTCAAATAGCGAGAAGAAAACTATTTGACAAAATGCTAACGAAGTTAAAAATGTGCAATACTATGAAAAAGACTGATTGGATCTACATATTAACTAACTTTTCATAAAACATATACCACAGTACCGGTACCATAAGAGATTATGCTGTTTCGAAAATTAATTTAATGTGCTGAAATTCTCTAAGTGTGAATGGAGTTGAATCAATGAATCATACTAAGGAACTGCATTAACTATGACACCAAATTATCTTCCACTGGTTCAGTAGACTTTGTTTTAACAACTGTAAGGACTAGTTCAACTGGCTGAAAAATTATATTTGAACCCCAGCATTAAAGTATTGGTGGCACAGCACTTATCAGTAGACTGAAAACTTTCTCCCCAAAATAATCTGAACAAGTTTTAGCAGATTAATGGAATTCTTATAGTGCAGATTTAAGGACTCCATCAGTACACACCTCTCAGGAATGTGTTCGATTAAAGTTGTACTAGACAGGTTGACCTTTCATGTTAAATATTTTCAAAAACAAAAAGTGTGGAATATTTGTTTGAAAGAGGATCAACCTTGAAAATAAATGGTGTTAACATTATAACGCGAATGACTACACATGAGTTGATGTTTATCTACCTCAGGGCCATCCTTAAAAATATGTTTGTTGGCTGTAACCCGACCCTACCTCAGGAAGTTGGGTCGGTAGGTAGGTAAATTTTTTTTTTTTTTTTTTGGTTGAGGTCAGCTTTTCCTTTCGGGGAGGGTGAAAGAGTTTAATAATGTGATTTTGTCCCGATACCATGGTCATTTGAAAAATACTTGACACACCTGAACACATTCTTTACAATGAATAGTGACTAGCTGGTCCAAAAATAATAATTTACATATACCATACACACTTTTGCTAAAATTGTGAAATGAAAAAAAATAAAATGCTCTGTGTTATAATCTGACAGAAGTTTGTTCATTACCATTTGGAGTTGAGAGAATTACCTCAAAATTAATCACATAACATCATTACCACCTGCCTCCTTCACAAATGTGTGGTATGGTTTTACGTACTCCCTTTATTCAGAATAGAATACATCGTAATTTAATTTACTGACAAGAATGAGGCAAATACTAAGTTTCTAACCTGTGATGGGAGCTTTACGTGGTATTTTATATAGTCCGAGGTGGAATTCTGACAAGCGTATTGGATGCCGACATCGGAACGTCAAAATTAAGCAGACAGGTCTAATTTGTCAAGACTGCTGGAGCTCCCTGCACTATCCCAATCCTTGTCTTTTGTAAAAACATGGTGAGCTATAAAAAGGTTACCTAAATTAACCGATGAGAGCGGATACGAGAGATGAAAATCGCCATGCCAAATTTCCTAAGGGAAGTGATTTTGTGTTGTTCAACCTATCATATTATATTTCTGATTAAATAAGTGCATAATTTATTTTCAAACGAAAAATTAATGATTTAAATTTTATGATTTAAAATAAAGAAAGAGAACTCGATTTTATTCTCAAAGATCATATCAGAGCCACAGTTCTGCATATAAAATTCGGCAACCAATCATCATTGCATAGTATATGCGGGAAGAGCAGTGTCCGTGAATGTTCTCTAAAATCATCAGCCGATAGTAAAGTGACTGAACGAAAAGGGGTACCGACATTATCCCGTAACGACAGTTTCCCCAACGAGAAGAATGGATGGCGAATGATCAAACGAGTCACAGTTCAATATTGTCCAAGAGTATTGACATCATACTGACTACAGACTCAGTGCGATGATGATGTGTAAATCATCTACCTTTCCTAGAAAACTTCGTCCACGGCTTCAAGGAAGATTTTCCGCAGTTTCGCCATTTTTGTCAGCTCTCCCGCGCACGTGGCAAATATTACACAATCCCATGCTAGGAATAGCCTGTGCAGGAGACTACAAGCGAAGAAATTATGACCTGGCGGCGATCGTTGCTGATTACAATTTATTAAAGTAGTTTTGGTTTCTTCTCACGGTGATTTTCAGTGGAAGAGTTAGCAAAATTAACACCAACTGTCTGCATTTGGTCGCACTGAAAAATCTCCTCAGAGAAAAGTAGAAATCCAACCATCGTTGGTCTCTTCGTCAGACTCAGAAGCTGTCGGTGTACGGACCCACGAGGTGGCGACAGACCGTCCTAAACTCCACGTTCCACGTCGATTCGCGACAGAGCTCTTTATGACAGGTTTTAATAACCAACTGTTTTGAAATATTTTCCCCATTCTTTGTTGCTGTTGCCTCTCGCTGTGTTGTTGTATTCTCGTCTCTCCATCAAACGCAAACACAAAACAGAAGAGGGGAATTCCCGCCATATACACGTGGTCGCCGAAAACTCTTTCCCCTACGGACTGGGCCATGGAATATATGCCTTCAAACCGTGTGATATAAGCTCACATCGCCGACTACTGGAGAGTGAAATACTTCCTGGAGCGGCTTGCGCTTGCTTGGCGAACGTTTTACATTCGTTTACCCACGAGAGAAGATAGGGGAGATAACTTTGATAGTTCCAAATAAAATAAAAAGATGACCTGTATGAAAATCGGCGAAAAAAAGTTTCCAGTCGGCGGATTTTTGGACACACGGTCGGGTTACGCGCAACAAACTTATTTTTAAGGATGGCCCAGTGGCCAAGTGATATTACTCCTAGTTTGAAGACAATTGGTTCATTTTTCCATTAATTCATGGAGCCGGTGGGTGACGAAAAAAAAGAGATTCACAAAATCTTGAACTTAAAAGGTAAAGGAGGGGTGAGTGGGGCTCTTGATCTCATACAATTTAATGAAAGTGACAAATTGAGAATCCTGCTTGAAGATTACTGTGTGTATGTACAGATAAGGTATTCAGTGTACATGTAGCTCTCTTTGACAGAAGAGAATCAGAAAATATTGAAAGGCAAAAATAACAAGGAAAATGTATTCCACAGTTCCAATAATTTATTGGATATCCACAGATGTGAAAAGAAAATTCTTTATTCTTCCCCAAAGCAACTTCCCATACTCTTGTAACCCAGTAGCTCAATATACAATCAACATGAAAAATTGTATTCATTTGTGATATCGGACACATCCTTCTTCACTGATTTCTCACATACAATGTATCAGTATTCAAGAAGATAACCCATAACATGATAATAAGTAATGTACATTGATAAGAGCACTTAGTTTAAAGATATTCACTCATCATAAATGCACATCTGAGTTGAATCCTAATTTTATGACATTGGATTTTTGAAATGTTTACGCAAATTTTGTTATTTTTTACCCTCTCTCCCCGCTCCCATATGCAAAATTTAACCCAGAGTACATAGGAAGAAAATCCTGATTTTTAGACCCTTCCTTCCTGCCTCGCTGTGTACATCATACAAATCAGCAATCACAGTATTTTTAAGCAATAATAATAATATGATGCAAGATAGCAATTGTCAGTTCAGCTGTCTAGTAATTATTCCACAGTTTAACATTTATATATGTGGGAAGTGATCTGCAGATCACACAATTCACCTCGGCAATCAGCAATTGCCGCGGTAAATGCAGTGGCATAAGCAGTTCACCTCGGCAATGTTTAACACGGTGTTAAATAGGAATTATATTAATATGACATTATTTTGCCTAGGTGAGTTTTCCGAATTGTGTGGGTTGAGGTGAATACAAAAGAGGTATAACATCACCCTACTGAATCGACAAGTATGATTATAGGTCACGTGTCAAATCACAGTCAATGGTAGGTTTTTCGGTGCTTTCGTTATCAAGCGTGGGCGTGTGTCTGACCAGACGACAGTGACCACAGCCGAAAATGAACGATTTTCAGCATATCGATGACAGGTATGGTTACTGGTGTCCAGTCATTTTTTGAAGGAGAGATATCGTACTATATTGTCACCAAATGTAGGGTTATAACTATTTCAAGTTAACAAAAATTTTAAACATTTTTGTGGCGAGAGGTGTTTTTAGGTGTTGGTAGACAGTCCATGGTAGGTATTAGCATCGAATTATAGTGTGAGGAAATGAGCACAAAATGAACACGTGGGAACTTACTACCTGCCTCATGTATCACTGACTCATTCATCTCTCGATTCCTTCCACTTGTGTGTGTTTAAGAGGAATATGAACCATTAATAGTTTATTCTCTGTCTGATATTACGACAGTCCATGGTATCATCATCGGACCGATCGACAGTCCATGGTAGGTCAACGTGCACTTGTGAATGATGCACAGAGAGCACATCGTCTGATCCAATGATTCGCCAAATGGACTGTTGCCAAGACAAATGGTAGCTACCATGGACTGTCGACATATCTGATATATAATCATATGTTGCCTCATTATAACATTGCAGCTGTTATGCGGCTTCAATGTGAAGTGATCCAACCTACAGTTCATGGTCGCATGACAAATGGACTGGTGCATTCACCTATAATCATACTCGTCGATTCAGTAGGGTGAACATGTGAACTTGAATAAAGACATTTATAAGATAATTCAAGTTCAGAAATGTCTTGACCATGTTGATGCTGATGTAATTCAGGATATGAACACAGATGGACCATGGTTTTCAGTGTATTCCGAGACTCCAGAAACTGCGCACAGTGATCATATCCATCAGTGCAGTCAGAGCACTGAACAAAACTAAGTAATGCTCCATCATACCACTCATTCAAAATGTGGATGAACATTGAAATCTCCATTTTCGGTTTTGAACCAGTTCGTTCTTTTCCAGACTGTGAATAGGAGATGTACATCCCATGTGGATATAGGAACAGTCCATTATGATGTTATAGGGTTTGAGATGATATTCACTGAGCCTCCACAGCCACGTTCTCTATCTCCACCCCATCCTCACCACCAATGTCCACTCCCACCCCCATTCCCACTTCATCATCATACTCGTCAGCATCATTATCACCGTCCACCTCTCGGTTCTGCTGTTCTAACTGTTCCATCGTCTTGGCCAGCTCAATCTCCTCCAGGTCTGACACCACTTTGGGCTTAATAGAAAACAGACATATCTATTACATTTTGGCCTAAACCAGATATATTCTATCAGACTTTGGGCATCTTAGAAACCAGAAAAAAATTATTAGAATCTATTCCACTTTGACAAAAAAAGGCAATATCTATTAAACTTTTGACTTAATTGAAACCAACTGTAAGATTCTGGGCTTACTAGAAAACGGACAAAATCTTTCACACTGAGGGTTTAATAGAAACCAAGAAATATCAATTCGATGATAGCTTATTAGAAACTGGACAAAATCTATTTGACTAGGCTTGCGAGAAAACAGGCAAAGTTGATTCGAAGTGTTAGAGAATTCCATGATTAAACATCTTGTTTTATGATAATTTGCCATTTGCCATAGCCAGTTGTTAGAACATTAATTGACAGTGTAAAGTTAATTTGCAATGGAAGCTTAGTTACATTCTATTTGACAATTACATTGCCAATTTTATTCATTCAACAATCCCTTAAGAAATGCAGAATTGAGCTACAGTGTTACAGACTTTCAAATTTTTTCAAATATTTAAAAATAAACAGGATCAGGAACAGTATCCCTACCTTGTTGATATTTATAGAATCAATCATTTTGAGCCTCACGTGGACAATCAGGTGGTTTCAGTATTAGGTACTCGAATGCCACCAAATTAGAGGACTAGGAAGAGTGCCCAACTTAGAAAGCTGCAATTGCCCCTGGTGTGATTGTAGCAGCAAAACAAACATTGCAATCAATAAAATAATATGCTATAATGGTACAACAGGTATGCTTTCAAAGTTACCAACTTTATACAACACTACAATATTCAACTGTTATGACATACCGCTCTCTGAACATTGAAAACTCCGCCAGCATCTTCTATAGCCTCTTTGATTTTCTGTATGGCTGTATTCAATGCTGCCAGACCATCTGTCCTCTCTAGCGTCTGTGTGGTCATCACATATAAGGGAGGGGCTATCAAGTTGATCTGCAGCAAAAACATCAGAATACAGCAAACTTCTGAGTGATTCGTCCATACTCAATACCCAAGTAATATGTAGTAAAAAGGTCTATGCAATACATATTCATTAAAAAAGTATATTTAAGTTCTTTGGATAAAGTGCCTGGTTATCCAGCGTTTTTATGGTAACCATATTCTGAAACTATTGGTAGCTAGGTCATAAAAGTAATATTCAATAACCTGAAAGTTTATGGAAAGCTGGGGAAAAAAGGCAACAACATCTCTCTCTGCCAGAACATTCCAATTTCCATTTGGAGTTCTCCTTTAAAAACAGACTTCGTGTACTTAAATAAATGACATACACAACTGAGGAAATTGTCGATTTTGGAAGTGAGCAGAAAGTAACAAAACAGCAATGTATAGAAACACTCTGTTATATTCAGCATGACAGAATGGAAATACATTGCAGGATGTAGGTTGCACGTGACAAACCTTGATAGGTAAGCTTTCTGTGGAAACTGCTAATCCTTTCTTTAATGCACTCTTCACTGCATCTATACCCTCATAATTATAGCAGGCAACTTCAATATCTGAAAAGAAACTCTTGTGAGTGAAATATGCGCAACCAATACTGCATAAGATTAAATCACTTACATGCTGCACTCTCAAATATATCAAGTAACTACTGGCCTTATTTCAGCAGTGCTGTCTAGATGTTCAGATCATAATATGGTTATGGAAGATAGGCGCCATAAAGATGCGAGGTAGTCGATGAAAATCTTTGTTGCTAGTCAGCAGCCATCTGATAGCAAGCTAACATTAACTCCGCACCCTTACATAGGACTGTCAAAACAATTTTATCAAACCACATCTACTTCAGGATGAAAATATTCTCAGAGTAGAATAAAATTTGTCCAAGCTAGGGTTAATCATAACCATATTACACATAAGTAAGCCACTATCAGATGAACACCCCAGTTGCCATGGTTACCTGATCTTATCTTGACAGCTTGAGGTGTCAATCTCCTCTTGATGTTCTGAAGTAACATTTTCTTTGTCTCATCGTCAATCTCACATTCATCTAATATCTCAGGATTTCTATAAGAAGACACAGAGCAATGGTTCTTTTGTAGAAGGGAAGTAGTAGGTGGAACTACCGGATAGTGAAACTGATCATACAACAAAACAGAAACACTTTCTAGAACTTGGATTTAGATTCAGTAAGCTTTGAACAGCGAATAAGGAAGGACAACACCGAACCATTTAAATGATAGATTTTTATAAATGATGCATACACTTGAGACAAGAGTACTGAATGACTTACGTGACTGCATGTTTGAAAGCATCAAATGATGCGCCAGGTCGGTTGAATTTTCTGTCAAAGTGCCAGGCTGTTTTCATGTACAAATCTTCCAGCTGAGCATCCCCACCATAATCCATTATTTCTGCCACATGTCTCAGTATGCTGTTCACCTGAAGAGACCATAGAACAGGCGAGAGATTCTTACATCATTCTACTGATGAGACTATCAGCTTGGTCTATTTTGTATATGCTGAGAAGGTTTGGGTACAGAGCTATATTAGGTCTTGGGCAATGGTTGTTGTATTTGTAGGTATTACTTAGTATAGACCTGTTAATTCAACAAATCAGACAATCCAGATAATGTAGAGATCCATTAGTCACCTACTAGATATCATGTCCATTGGGATTTCTATGCTGTAACCATAAATTCTTGAACTGATCCCAGATGCCTGTAAAATAATGTGATAATGTCCATTCCCAAATCACAATATCCAGAATGTCCTTCATCCCCAAATTCTGCTATCAATTTAAGGTTCATCCTGGGTCATAACAGAAATATAGCCTATCCCGAATTCATGGAGAACCCCTTTCCCTTCCACCTCAATTGTAAACTGACCGCTTTTGCCTTAGCAAATTTGTCTTCACATCTGATGACTTCTTCTGGTGAGACTCTTCTTTTGGACAGGTCAATATAACCTATGGAAGGAAGCCAATAAAGATATACAATTTGAAGATAAATATGTGAAACCATGCAGTCTATGTGTGAGAATGAATTCAATATTGGATTTTCGAAAAAAGGAATTTTTTGCTAACGCTGAGTTTTATAAACAGTTCATGGCATTGTTGTCAGATATGGTTTGGTTTGGTTTCACTTGGGCAATCCATCAGGTACAATGGACACTGATCATGTAGAGCATTCAATAAAACCTGTTCCCCCACAGCCACCCTTGCCCGAATGATACATAGCCACTGGTAATAAATATCTATCATTGATGTACCGTCTGAAGTAATAGAGCATTCACATATTGAAAACAGTTTCAGGCTAGTCTTCACAAGCCAATTATCATGATTACAACAATAGTTTCTGCTAATTTTCGAAATATGAATGTCAGCATAATCTAATTAACGAGTAAAATTGATAGAATGTAATTCCTCCTGTGAAACCTTGATATTGGTACCTTTATCTTTGTCCACTCGGATGACAACAACACACTCATTACGGCCAACTCGGATCAATTTGTTGATGGAGCGGATACGTCGTCTTGACAGTTCACTCAGTAGAATCATACCCTCGATGTTATTGTATTCCAGCAGGTGGACATAGGCTCCCATCTCTGCTATGGAGCGTACATTCACCATCACCACATCCTCCACCTCAGGGAATTTGTGCTCGTAAAATCTACACGTCAACACCATCTTTGCTTATCTTCACTTCAATATCTTTTTTAAAGATCCTCAATAAATGGCCTGATAAAGGAAACATACTAATTAAACAGAAAGTCAAGGTTCATTGTTTAGAGGACATTTGTCATGTTAGTGAGTTATTGAACTTATAATGTGCTATCTACAGTTTCTACGATGAATATTTCTTGATCAAATGTGTGAAAAGCGATGTGACCATCCTGATACAGCCTGCCATCTCACGAATGTGCCCATTCAAACTTAATGTCGGGTAAATGGAAACCCTTTTATATATTTGCATGTTTTATCTGTTGTCTGATGTTTGTAGTTGTGTATGTTTATCTGAATTCAGTTAACATGGGAGCGGCCATCTTGATATTGGACGAGTAACAGGTGTTTTCTAGAGCCATACTTTGCAGACGTGCCGTGGAGTGATCCAACTAGTTTCATATCGTAAAACGACAGGATTGTATCACCTGTTCGTGGTTAACAAATTAATATTAATTCTGTTATAATGAATTCATCGAATAAATGTCCTTTAGTACTATTTTTATGGCGGAGAGACCAAATCTATGACCATACATGATCAAGTTATTCACCTGTACGCCTGCAGCAAAATGTGTGAGATTGAACTTCGAGTTACTAAAAACTTGAAACAGTAAAACACGCAGATCGGATTGATGTGTAGAGAAAGTCGATCTAGGCTTACTTTACAATGATACACATCAATAAAGAAATAGTGGCTTGATGATGGGTCCCATATAATGCCACAGCGCGAACTCTTACATCAGGCGACTTAAAGTGACTTAATACGTCAACCAGACAACATTACTTTTAAAGTCATATTTCGACATGCGGTTCATGTGCACATTTTGCCAGCAAGCACTGAACTTTCGGCTAACCCCACACTTTCCAGATAGGTTCTTGCGTGAACTACATCAGCGCTTTTTTTTAACCATAGTGGTGCATCGTGACCTGTATTCGCCAGTTGCACACGTAATCGGCTTGTAATACGCAGATTATAAGCTACAAACATTAGCCCTTATTATTATTATTATTATATTATAAACGATTCCGCCGGCATTGATGCATCTGCATCAATAAGTTTTGTTGTATGTATGTATGACTGCGTTTTAGCCCTGCTGGGTAGTCCAATATAATGTGACTGGAATACGTCCTCCTTTAATATGTTGATGTCTACCATGTCCGTATCACAGTCACATAGGCTGCCATCTTGTTTCAAGAGGCAGGGCTTCGAACTTCAGAAATTGTCAAATTGTGACGCAATAATTAATTGACATGATTACTGACCGGTTTGAATGTATCCGTGCAGCTTAGATCCACAAAATGGCACATTCCAGGCATCTATCGATCTCTCATTAAGCCATAGGCAGATAAATCTTGTCCGATCAGCGTAAAAAAATTAGGCGCCTTCTACTTTGGGATATGAAGGGAAGTGACGTAGGCACACACCAACACGTGTGAACGAATCATGTGATACTCTGAGATACGAGGTCTTCTCAAATTATCTGACTAACGCACAAGTTTTGTGCTCGCTTTTTGGTCATTCTTGAAAGGTCCCTTTCTGTACACGTGTGTTTGTGTACACCATGTGACACGAGGGATCGTGTGATTACTTCCCATAATGCTTTCGTGTGAAGCCATATTCGCCATTTTTGGACGGATTTTCGGTGCTCTGGAACATGTGACAGTTTGTTGTCTCCGTGGAACTTTACGTAGAGTGGTTCAGATGTGTGGGTGGTGTTATTTTGTGCCTTGAAACACGAGAAATTCATTCATACTGGTGACAGGGATTCATAGACGTCCGTTTTTACTACCGTTAAACGGTAGAAAAAAATGTCAAAAACTGAATATAGACAGCAAAAAACTCAAAAGTGTACGTTTTGGACAAGAAATACTCAATGTTTTTGACGAAAACTCAATACTCGAAATGGTGCAAATTATTTCAGTGATGTGAAAATCATCGCCGATCCTTCGACAATTTGCGAGTTCTGCGAAACGTACACAAACGGATTCAGATTTTGCTGACGTAATGCGCTAACTAAACCTCGGAGACCTTTGCTCGATTATTTTTTGGGAGCCTCGAATGCTCTCTGTAATGGTTCCCGACTGGCGCCGAAGGTATGAGTGTATTCTCCTTCGCTCGGCTGCTGGAGCGCAGCTACCTACGTTAAACCCAACAGACGAAAACAGTCTATATGAAGGAATTGAATGCTAGCTGGCGGTCTGTAGACGAAAAGTACACGAGGCTGGAAATGAAACCTGGTCCTGGGACATTTTGGATATCATTTAGCAGATGAATTTGATTTGGATTCGTTCATAATTAGAATGACAAACAATTTTCCCTAAGACAGAACATCGGGCAAAGTAGAATCAAGCGGTAGGAAATTTATGAAAATAAAAATGGATCGTTGCTACGGCCGAGACATTGCGTGTACCGTCATGAACAACAACAACAACGCGGTCTAGCACTTTACGTTGAGAACATGCATTTCTTCAAAAGTCGGTTTATTTGAGGTCTAGATTTTAACTTTAACGGCATTGCATTTCTTGTTTATGTCCGTGAGTCTTGAATTTTTGTTGGTAATTTTTATCTTTCACTGTAAAAACCATCATGGTATAAAATGAGAAAATGTGGTACAAAAATATCTGGAATTTCCTTATTTTTTTAAATGTTTTTGCGTATCTCATATAAATCCATAGCCTAACCTTTATATAAAGGTTCATTAATAACAATTGTTGATTTACTGCTTGTCAGGGAATGCAGCAGGTGGCCAGATTTTTATTTATTTATTTATTTTTTTTTTTTTATGATTATTATTTTTTTTGCAATGCAGACAATTCCAATATTTGTTTCATATGCAATACAAAGAAACAAATGAAATAAAATTAAGAGTATATACTTACCACTTACCAAACATGTTTAGGTTGAATACTGCTCATCAATGGAGATAATCACTCGCCTGAACTAATTTGTGCTATTATAGGTGTGCTAACCACCCTCCTCAGAATAAATGAGGCGATTTCAATTTTTCCCATTGAGAAGTTTACATCTAGTTGTGCAGTAACTAGCACTAGTGAAAATGGCAACTGATCACGAAATGCTTGGTTCCGCAAATTTGGATTCCCGCAAACTAAGCCACTAAGAATCCAACTGGATTCTCGCAAAATTTTGCGAAATTCTACCCCTGCAGTTCCTTTGTTCTGAAGTTTGACGGCAACCATGCGATGGACGTAAAGTAGAAGTCTGAGTTCAAGACATCATTCTGCTTGACAGCTGCGACATCTTACGTGAAAATCCGCTGATGATGTAAGGATTTTATAGCGTCTCTTGCAAGCGTTATATGATAATTATCTTTGAATGTTTATGATAGTTTGTGATCTCTTACCGCTGTTGGTGTTGCTACAAACACGAGGTCCAAACAAATGAAATCTATTAAAATAAGTGAGCAAGTTACAATACAGAACATGTGTTTTTTTGTCATTCAGATGACCATTGTCCAAATCACACACGATAGCTCACCTTAGTACTACAGAAACTATTTGTTCATATCTTAATTGGTAGGGTTGTAAAAACATTCAAAAACTCAATATCAACTTGTGGATGGGCCGTAAAAACTTGGAAAAACTCAATTTGAGCATAAAAAGAACTCAATATTTTATAGTGGGTAGTAAAAATTTGGACTTCTATGAATCCCTGGGTGAGTGTGCTTGTCAGTTCTTTATTTTCTCAAAATCTCCTATTTTTCTGGAGGAAGATTTCTGCACCTGCACTTGACTTCGTTACCAATGGGACTGTACAGCCCAATCGAACATCCAAATAATAAAAGAAAGGCTGTCAGTCACCCATTGTATTGGATTACCCTGCTGGGCACAACTTTTACGCAAATAAACTAAACTATTCTAAACTATTCGGAAATTCATGAAAAATGATTTATTTACAATACCAATTACATATCTTGAATTAATGTTCATTCATCCAAATATATGAAACCAGAGAAGGACAAAAATCTAGACGCCAGTTGCGCCTATGAATCACCATGCATGGTCCAGTTTCCGCGTCTGATCACAATTCAGACAACTTGAAGTCAGAACCATACTGAGACAGCAGCATTCACTGAAATACTGCATAAGAATACTTAATAACTGGAAAGGAACTGTATTCCTGGTATTGTGTACAGTATAAACTCAGATTTATCTTACCAGATAAAAACTCATGTGCTCCGAATCAACATTTAGTAGTTACTGACGCAATATGGAAGAGCGAGCAAGGGAGATAACTTCTGATTGATGTACGATGTACTCATTTGCGTACACTTCGCCATCCATATATAGATGACCGAAATGGTTACAGGTTGCGATGTACTTTGTAAACTATAGGAACTAATATTCTATTTACATTCAGTTATTCGTGTGTTTCAGCTGTTACCGGGACTTGAAGCAAATGTCTTGAATTGATAGATTAATAACATTGTTAAACCGAAAGATGCTATTTTCAAATCGCAACTTTAGTATGATATTTGATATTCTGTAACTTTATCTATAAAATTTACACATTGTTTTATTTAGCAACAAGGTATCATTTAGTTCTAAGATTCTATCACATTGTTTTCTTTTTGTTCGCAAAGGCAACAACGTATCACTCTTTAAAGTGCCTCACACGATTTTGTAAATTAATAAATCTGAATACTCCAAGCGAGTGGCTTGTCCTTTAGGGAGGGGGGGGGGGGGTGCGAGTTTACTCTGTAACTTTATCTATACAATTTACACATTGTTTGATTTAGCAACAAGGTATCATTTAGTTCTAAGATTCTATCAATCTAATTAAAATCCTATCCTATCTGCTCCCCTGTTTGGATATGTCGCTTGTGAGATCTAACCGGCTTGCACTAACGAGTGTTGACCAATCACGAGAACTCTTCATAGTGCTTTGAAGGGAACATAATGGTAGGGGCTTATTCGTTGATTCAGCCGAACCCGGGTGAAAACGTTTTCACCTGGGTGAGAAGATTTTCACCTGGGTGAGAAGATTTTCACCTGGGTGAGAAGGTTTCCACTCAGGTGAAAATTCACGTGATCGTGCCCTCGTGTTCGTTCCCTTGCACTGACATTTCGTCAGAATGGAGGGAGGTTCGTTCAAAAGTATAGGCCTAGATGATCTCAAACTGTCAAACTGAACTTTTATGTTTGCTCATGCAGTCGATAAATGATATTTCACGTCTGGCATGTTTTATATAAGTTGTATTTTCAAACCCGAGCTCTCTGCGAGCACACGAGCTTGTCATGTCTGAAAAAAGAAAACTAGGCAATGTATAATCTTGTGCACGGGCATTCTGCTGCGGTGTGGGTTCGAGAATGGCCGTTTTTTTTCCACAAAGCCAGTTACCGTCATTTAAATTGCACCGTTATTATATATCAGTAAGTTATTTGTGTATCGGCACTGCAGAATTGTATTGCCCCGCATCATTCAGTGATTCACAGAGTTCGGTAGCTAAAATCGAATAGTCAGATCGCGCGCAAGTTAAACCGCCTAAGACGAATCGTCCAACGTCCTGTGTCAGATCGTCCAGTGTAGATTTTGGTGCTTAATGAGGCTGGTTTTCTTTCATTCGTAGTAGGGTGAGTTTTAGATTCAGAGATACACTGCTGAAGATCCGTTCCTGGGGTGGGGGGCGGGGGAGATATACCCCAGGGTGAAGTGGATGGGTGCAGTCAATGCAGCATCAGGTATGCTATCTGAATATATCAGCATATGGGATTAGGCGAGGCTTAGTTTGTGAAATACAGGGTAGAGCTCAAGCTTTAACAAAACATGAAATAGTATCCTGAAATGTTGAAAACGGACAACCAGCCAAGCAACCAAGCAGCCAGCCCGCAAACCAGTCAGATTTCACCAATCTGACGCGACTCTATCTCCATCGTATGTGTTTAGCCTAATGCGATTTAAATGTACAATGACCGTATTTGGTTACCCTATCAGGCATCAATTAGAGGTATCAGGACAAATCTAAACCTCACCCAACTAAATAAACATGAGGCTGCACCTAAAAGGTGCTTTGACCCCTCAGCACAATATGTCCAGCGAATAACAGGTTGACATAAAAATCTGCTGAATTCTGTCAAATTTATTTACCCACATATGTATTAATGTTGATTCAAGAGAATACTCAACGATTAGTATTTGCTAGTACCGGCTTCAGTCATCAATCCTGTGAAGGGATATCGATCCAAGACTGTGTGGATCGATACCTCAAGAAAAGTTAGTAAAGATCTGGTGAATAGTTCTTCATAGATGAAGATCTATTCCAGGGAAGAGTCGAGTGTGTGTGTGTAGTACTCAACATCTCTGGGTTACTAGGGATATTCACTGTGAGTATCAGAGCTGTCAGTCAAATTGTAACTGAGATCTAGCCCGGACAAAAGTTAGTGACGGAAAATTTCAAAGGGCCATAACTCTGTACAGAAATGACGTAACACGAAATAAACATGACAGTGCACATGTCTGGGATACTAGGGATATTCACTGTGAGTATCAGAGCTGTCGGTCAAATAGTAACTGAGATCTAGCCCGGACAAAAGTTAGTGACGCAAAATTTCAAAGGGCCATAACTCTGTAAAGAAATGACGTAACGCGAAATAAGTTCTTCATAGATGAAGATCTATTCCAGGGAAGAGTCGAGTGTGTGTGTGTAGTACTCAACATCTCTGGGTTACTAGGGATATTCACTGTGAGTATCAGAGCTGTCAGTCAAATTGTAACTGAGATCTAGCCCGGACAAAAGTTAGTGACGGAAAATTTCAAAGGGCCATAACTCTGTACAGAAATGACGTAACACGAAATAAACATGACAGTGCACATGTCTGGGATACTAGGGATATTCACTGTGAGTATCAGAGCTGTCAGTCAAATAGTAACTGAGATCTAGCCCGGACAAAAGTTAGTGACGCAAAATTTCAAAGGGCCATAACTCTGTAAAGAAATGACGTAACGCGAAATAAACATGACAGTGCACATCTCTGGGATACTAGGGATATTCACTGTGAGTATCAGAGCTGTCAGTCAAATAGTAACTGAGATCTAGCCCGGACAAAAGTTAGTGACGCGAAATTTCAAAGGGCCATAACTCTGTAAAGAAATGACGTAACACGGAATAAACATGACAGTGCACATCTCTGGGATACTAGGGATATTCACTGTGAGTATCAGAACTGTCAGTCAAATAGTAACTGAGATCTAGCCCGGACAAAAAATTGTTGACAGACGGCCGGCCGGCCGTCCGTCCGGCCGGCCGACCAGACGTACATGCCAACGACAAGACCCTACAGCCCTATGGGCTGAGGGGTAAAAAACTCAATAAGCTCCAAAAACTACATCGGCCGATCCGACACAGGGCGTTGGGCGATTCGTCTTAGGTGATTTGACTTGCGCGATCTGACTATTCGATTTTAGCTACCGAACACTTTGAATCACTGAATGATGCGGGGCAATACAATTTATGCAGATTATACGGGGCCTAATTTTCTCTTTTCAGACATGACAAGCTCGTGTGCTCGCAGAGAACACGGGTTTGAAAATACACACCCTACTGAGCAAGGGCGTAGACAACGGGGGGCTTGGGGGGGCTTCAGCCCCCCCAAATTTTGACAGCCGGCAAAAAAAAACAACAAACAAACAAACAAACAAACAAACAAACGAAAAAAAAAAGAAAGAAAGAAAAATCAAACATTTATAGACAATGTTTCTGTTTGTAACTAAGTCAAACCTGCTTTAATTAATGCCTTTAATCCCTTATTAATTGCACAATCAAACGTAGAAAACGGAAGTTAAAAGAAAAAGTTAACTCCCCTAGGAGAGAGTTGTCCGCCCCTAGGAGAGCTCTCCATTCAATTCCAGCGTGGCCACTATAAAGGCGACTGTTAGCCTCATTCCTATCCTCTTTCTCAAACCGAGACCAGTAGTGAAACAAGGCCGCGGTACGAGGGGACGGAAGGGTGGGCACATTAAATTAAAGCAGGTTTGACTTAGTTACAAACAGAAACATTGTCTATAAATGTTTGATGTTTGCTACCTAAGTCTTAAACCTGCTTTAATTAATGCCCTAGTACCAACATACGGAGGTGGGAACCTCGGTCTTGTAGTAGATCAAAGTAGGCTAAGTGACCGCTGGAATGACACAGAAACATGGGCATAGCATGAACAATCCATAATCAACAAATGAAACCTTGGTCATCAACATAAAAAGGTTAAACATGTGAATAAGATACCGATGTACTTATCTTTGATTGTTCACAGCCATGTAGCTGTGCTTGTGGTGTGGAAATTATTAATTCCCCCCGAGAGAGAACCCCAACCTGTCGGTGGGTGGGTCTACTCGGGAAGCCGTCTATACCAAGAGAGAACCTCAACCTCAAGGGACATACGGTCTACTTGGTAAGGCCTATTTATCTTGGCTGTTCCTAAGACCGGGTGAGGCAGAACTGGTCCGGGCCTAGCGATCGCCAAGTCACACCACTCTCAGTCCACAATCGTCTTCCATCCAACTTGCATTTAGGGAGTTGAGTGCAGAAGACGGTGCTGAGATCATGAGAAGGACGTCAGATTCAACCTGAAGGACACAATCAAAAACCGCAGTTAAGGTAAAGATCACACTCACCATGGATACAAACATCTTAGGGTGATGATACAGTGTCTGACATCTCTTTAGAGGATCCAAGGTCGTCCATCTGACTTATTACTTCCTTCAATATGTGATCAATCAATTGTGGACCAATAATATGAATGAAATGAGATGACACAGCAATTTGCAGATTTGCTGCGATGATACAAAATGCCGCCCCCCCCCCTTTTTGAAA